>JAVSBS010021451.1:0-13513 GCA_033124195.1 Coracias cyanogaster
AGCTTTAGCAGGGGAACAGCATGAGGAATCCTGCCCCTTGAGGAGGAAGGAGCAGTAAAAGGATGTGATGAACTGACCACAACCCCCATTCCCTATCCCCCTGCACTGCTGAGAGGGAGGAGGTAGAGAAAATCAGGAGTGAGGCTGAGCTTGGGAAGCAGGGAGGGCTGGGAGAAAAGCCTTTTAAGATTTGGTTTTATTTCTCATTACCCTACTCGATTTGATTGGTAATAAATTAAGCCAATTTCCCCAAGTGAAATCTGTTTAGCCAGTGATGGTAATAGGTGAATGATCTCTCCTTGTGCTTATTTGTACCTGTGACCTTTTCCTTATATTTTCTCTTCCCTGTCCAGCCGAGGAGGAAGAGTGAAAAGAGTGACTTTTTTGGGCACCTGGTGTCCATCCAGGGTCAATTCACCACAGTGATGCATATTATATTTTCTTTAATAATATGTAAGCCTGCCTTGCTATTTTTTTAGTATTCTTGTGGCTGTTCATTCTGTTAAAAAAAATCAACAATCACTTATTATTTTCCATTTTCATCTTAAGAAACACTGGTTTTGTAATAAAATATCTTTGGTAACAGTAAACATTTTCATTAAGAGTGCAAGTGGAACATGCACTTAAGAACAAGCCTCTAATCCAAAGGACTTTTTTCTAAACCTACCTTAGATCATCTCTTCCTGTCTCACCAGGTTAGTTAACTTGAACATGAATGACTGTTCTCTTCCAACAGTAGCATAGTCATAATGATTACACACATATTTTTCTTTTCCTAGAGCTGTGGTGTTTATCCTTCTGAGTATTTTACTATGGCATTCAAAAGAATTGGCATTTTATACTTCCAAAATTAAATTACTGCTCGCTATCTTTCTCAGGGCTCCATCTGACAACATAAACATACTTCAAAACAAATATGACTACATTTCCACTGTCCATAATATAATTAATTTTTTTTCCATATATTAAAGCTGTTAATTTTTTCCGGAAATGTGTTTAAATCAGTATAGTGTTTTTTACATTTTATTGCCTTTGTGATAAACTGTTTTGTAAAATGTAATGGTCTCATTCCACAAGCAATATATTTTATATATATATATAATATATGTAAAATATCTAATATCTAATATATAATACTATGTCAAAATCTCATAGTCCTTTCTCAAACAAAACTGTCCGTGACTGAAATTATTATCTTCCAAACAGAGAACTGGTGGTATATAAAATACAGATATCAAGATCTTCTTTCTAATATTTAACAGATTCTAATATTTAGTTAATATGCCTTACATCAAACATAGCTTTTCAGACAGATGATTACAGACTGATTTTCTTGAATCAAATTTGTGGCTGTCTTGTATTTCTGACAGATCAGGTCCAACTGGAATTCAGTCACTAATTTCAATGAGAGCTGTTCAAAATATTTTAGAAGCCTTTCGGTTTAATTCAGGAAACATTCCCAAATAAGAAGCTATAGGATTGGAATTCATACCAGTTTTCTATCTTACTCATCTGAAATTTGAGGGGGTTTTTATCAATGATTAATTTAAAAAGCAAATTATCATTCCATTTTCCAAATATATTTACAAAACTATTTGCAGTAAGAACTGTTGGCTGTGCCAGTTTTGTCAGCTGAATCCCACGTAAGGGTGAGCAAATGTAGTCTTTGTGCATGTAAATGCAGGGTTTTGCTTATGCAATGACTATATACATATTTTGCTTGACTAGCCTGTCGGTTGAGATTTTAATTCACTTGAATATTTAAAAATTTGTGATGTTCAATCCATTCGCTGACATTCATTTCTCAGGAAACAGTAATTCTTTCTGGGTAAAGAGAAATTACTTTACTAAGAACAATACAGAGATCATCTTGCTAGGATCCAGTTAAAGTAAAAAGCCCAGCTGGTGCAAAAAGTTCACTGTCAGCTGGAAGTTCAACTTAATCCTACAAAGTATCAAGGTTGGATAGGTCATATAATATTAACTATGGAGAAAGCCATGCAGTTGCTTGCTGTGATAAAAAATCTGTGTGGTTCCACAATGCAAAGTATTAGGGGAGTATACAAGATACAAAAGCATCTGAGCACTTCAACCAGTGCGTTCCTGAGAATACTATGTCAGCACCTCTGTTACAGATTATAGGGGGGAAGAGAGTTATTTGCATGAGGAAGTAGCTGTTAATTTATTTCTGTCTGTATTCAGTTTTTGCTAGGCACAGGGAGATATCTTTTGATTTAGAGAGATTTTGTAATTCATGACCTAGAAGTAGCACGGAGTCCTTTTGTATTAGACTATAGTGACAGAAAATAGATAGTATTCATGGTACTTTTAGTCCTTTTGCAGGTTGCTGCAGACTGTGTGAATATAAAGCTTACTTGACCATTTTCCTGAGTTCTGATTTGACTCATCTCCTTACTTTACCTAAATAATTGCCAGTCTTACATATTTGCAACTCCACACAACTTCTATTACATTCATATTTGCACTTTTTTTGAGTTATTTAGTGGTTAGATCAGTTTTTATTTATAATTTTTTCCAACATCTAATACCATGCTCTTTTGTTGTATATTCATTCCTATTTTGCTTCAGATCAGCTGCATTTCAAGTTCTTATTTCTGAGTGCATGTATTTAAGATGCAGATTAAGTAGCTACTGCTTCTTATTTTATTTTGCTTAAATATTCGTAAAATAGTTATACATACTTTCTTGGGGAAGGAGGTTACTGCTTAAATCTCGGTTCATGAAGTTGACTAGCCTCTTAATAGTTTGCATATAGTAAATTGCCTTTACTTTTGCTCTTCTTGATGTATGAAAAAATTTAAGTGGATCAGCAGATGCTTTTATGAAACACAGGAGTGTCTTGAATAAAATATTTCCTACATTATTTATAATTGCACTTTATTCTAACAGCAGACAAGTTACACAAAAAGGAATTCTGAACAGGTATTTCTTTTCTGGTATGTTCATTTCAAGCAGGGCCAGGTCAATCATAAACCTGGGGCTGCATTGCACAGTCACACATTTCTAGAATAATAGATTAGCAATACATGGGTTAGCTAATGTTCACTAAACTGTTCTGGTATGCTTAAAGCTGAGAGCTTGAAATAGTTGTTATGAAACTGTTACCGATGATGACCCTAAATGGCATAGTCTTTCTCTTAACTTTTACCAATTTCAGAGTTGCTTGTTTTTGCCAGCTGGATGATTATTTTGCTATGCGAACAATTTTATTCTGTAAATTTGAGCCCTCCCTTTCTTTGGGAAGGACTTTGTATTAACAAGCAGATCTTTAGTTGTTTTCCAGTTCTCTTTTTTGCAAAAGTGGAACGATATAAACAAATTTTAGCTCAAGTGTTTTGAATTTTTAAAAATTGCACTATTCCTTTCTGTACAGATCAGTCACTTGCCTACTATTGATGCTTTCAGTGTTTTTTTCCAAGACATACTTCATATATTTGGTTTTGATGTCTAAAATTACAGGCTTAGAGCGTTTGTAACTAAGTCAATATTTGAGCTATGCAACACAGGCATTTAGAGAAAGGCCAAGTCCGGTACTTGTGTAACTGTTTCATTGCTGTAAGATCCCATGAGATTCAGGAATATCTTTATAAATGACTATGAAGTGGAAGCACAGCCATCTCACAGCATCTGCTGTAACATGAGTGTTCTACAACTGCATCTTGGTGAAGACAGCAAGAGAATGCTTTATGAACTGTGATTTCCTGATAAGCTAATTCTTCAATTTTGTGATTATGTAGGGCTCTGCTTTCAATATAAGAGGAAAGAGGTGTAAACTTCCCATTCTAGTTTTGCAGAAGACTGCCTGAAAAAAATATCCACATGTAAATTTTGCTCAAACACGAGAAGCTAGTTCAAAAACAACACATTGTTATGATGTTTAAGCTAAATTCATGGACAGGAGATCTTGATAATGTCTTTGACTTCTTGGGTTGGTAAAGCTGTAGTTTTAAATCACAGATTTGCCTCAAAAAATTATACACACCTGAATTTTCTGAACCACAAGAGAACCTCAGAGTAGTATGTAAGAAAAGCATCCATCAAAACGGCATCCTGAAATCTGGCATCTGAGAAATTGCTTTGATTCCATCATTAGACTCTCCTCTAAATTATACACAAAACTATACTTTTTTTCTCAGAAATATGTTACACTATTTCCTATATTGAATGAATGATACTGTAGTTCAATTTTATGCTAAAAGTAAATTCCTTGGAATAAAACAAGGAAAGAATACTCTTACCTATTTTCTAAAAGTGGATTAATATCCTTATATTTCTGCATAAATGTACAACAATTTGCTGTGATTCCCAGTTAATTTTCCACTGTTATATAGCATTCTCTACATGACTTCCTTTTTCTTTTTTAAACATAATGGGTTTTTTAGACACTACTGTATTAACTAATCTTTTCTGTTGCTAAGTAATAATCTTACAGTTTCTTTGTATCTATACTTTGTTAATTAACATTTGCTTTTCCTTCTTTTTAGACTATGACTATTCCCAAATAGCATTTTGACCCGTAATCGGTGCACACAACTTTAAAAGCTTCAGTTTATTAGTGCAGCTACTACACTATTGAGATAGACTTTTTAACAATACTTTAAAAAAATCTATTTCTAAGGCAAATACATAATTTTGCCAATTAACAGTATAGATTGGCATTGAGAATGGAAAATCACCAACACACAAAAGAGCACAAGGAAACTTTGTTGCAGGATAGGTTGGGGTTTTTCTTTGGTGCTTTTTTTTTATTAAGTCAAAAGAGTATGGAAATACGCTGGGAGTGGACTTGTTATCACTTATGTATTTGTATTTATCTTCCTCAAAATTCAAGTTTCCCTGTTACAGCACTAGTATTTCTGGAATTCACTCTGCTGTGATCCTATGTGCCTGATGCAGTCAGGCAGGCTTAGATATGACCAGTTGCATCTGGTAGTTAAGGTCCAGCATGCTTGGCTCACAAGGCAGATGATTCAGAGATTCACAACTGAATTGTGCTACCGTAGTTTTTCTCCCTACACATAATCTAATACGAGTGAAAAGCTCCATCATCACACAATCCACGGTTACATCCCATGATGTACCAGATAATTCCTGCCCTCTTTTTTCTGTGGCCTGGGACAGCTTTTGTAAGACCTTAGAAAGGAATGAATTTAAGTGTGGTTTAGCATGAAATAGGATAAAAGTAAAGTAAGGGTTGAATTGGTGCCAACTATAATGTAAAACCCTTGAAGCATAGTCTTGAAAGGCCAGCAGAGCAAGGAAATATGCGCGGATACAAAGTAGAATATTTTGTCCCTTGTTGTGGGTGTGACAAACTCTCAACCCATACCCACCCGTATCACATGGCAGCCCTATATTTGTTTCTGGTTTAGAAAGAAAATTAGAAGCAACTGTTCTGCAGTGATAGTAATCACCCATTGCCAAGGAAGAAGGAAATTCATCATCTCCAGGATTCCTTAAATTGAGACAGGATGTTTTTATGCTCTAGCAAACCGCAAGTTATTGGGCTTGACAGTATTCACTTACATTTTACGGGAAGATGATATGTTCCACTACAAGAATTATTGGTGAAGTTTTACGGTCTGTGTTAGGCAAAGATTAAACCAGATGATCCTTATGTCTTAAAATCTGCCCTTAAAACTTACAGCTGCTCAGAAACAAAATCTTATGACAAAATGATGAAAGAAAGAGGAGGGCTGAAACACTGATTTGAATTGTTTTTCTTATAATGAAGCACCATTGTTTCTAGCATGGGCAAATCTGCTTGTTCTGGAATTATTATGTCCCTAAACTTGTTTGTCATCACAGCTTAACTGAAAATTTCATACACACACAAAAAAAGCAAACAGTGAGTTCTCTAGTACATTCTCTTCTGGCAGCTGAAGGAAGTATTGCCTACACCTCCACAGTGTTCATCTCTCATGTCAGGCCATTAACATAAGAATTACCTGCCCATACAATGACTATCTAAGCAGACATAGAAATAGCATCTCCTTACATGTGAGGAACTAGACTCAGAATGACTTAGTCGCTCAAAGTTGGAAGTTTCTGTTAGAGCCAGGGAATAAATAGAGCTAGGTGTGGATCTATCATGCTACTAATGCTAAGACTTCCCTCCTATATAGTTTCTGCCATCCTATTTCACATCATGGAGCACTTTAGTGGAAGAAGAGAAGCAGAAAGGTCCTAAGGAATGAGACTGACAAAGCGCTGGCACACACTAAGCCTTTTCTACTTCCTCCTGCTGAAACTGCGATGCTACATAGGACTCAAAGAGTGGGAGTATTTTGTGTGCAGTGTCTGACAAAAGGTGAAAAGAAGATGGATGAGTGCAAAGGGAAAATAATTTGCCATATAAAAGAGGGGAAGCAATTTCTGACTCTTTTCTTCACCAGTGCAAGTGATGGAGAAGGGAAATATCATAGCACAAAGGTATTAATTCTATCTTCTGCTATAGCTTCTAGCTGTATGCCACATCTCTTTTAGGATGAATTGTAAATTTCCAAACTAATTCAACTTTAATTCTTAATTTTCCATTCACTATTTCAGTTGAAGATCAGAATAGTTCTACTGCATGCAAGTGAATGAAGTAAAATTCTAAAAATTTATCTTGGTCTTATTTTATTAGGCTTAAAATCTGAGCTGGTTTAGGGTATTTAAACTTTCTGTCATGTAATCATATTGAAGTTGCTTTAACCTATTCCTGTAAAACTATAGGTGCAAAGATGGTTTCTGATTTTCTTTTTCTTTATATACTGTAAATAATGAAACACACAAACAGAAGTGTTATAATTATGTTAGGTTTGCACTGCCAATTACATAGCTTAGTAAATTCTTGGAAGTTGTTTGTAAGATTAAGGCATAAGAGGTCCATTACACATACTTGGAACAAATGTCAAAAACATGAGAACACAGTGTTACAGGGCTTAGTATTGACATATACCCTTTTAAAACACAAAGTATTGATCTACTCTCTTGAGCTCACACAGCAAAAAGAAACTTTGTGCCAGAAAAAGAAAAAGAATTTTTAATCTTTTTCAAAATGTTTCCAGAAGTTTATATGAAATGGATGCTTCAGATTAACCCACCCCAGAAAACCATAGGAAAAATGTTCTTTCCTTTCCTTCCAGTGCTTTCTATATCACAAGATGGTCATGACTGGAAAGGCATATAAAATGTATTTCAGAAGAATAGCATCTGAAAATTGATTCCTGATATGAAAAGTGTCAGATCAGAACACTTAATAGATAAGATATCTGACCTAATGGGCTATGGTTGAAAACTTGAAGGAGTGATAAAGGATGAGAAATCTGGGGGTTTTGATAACCTCTGCTCACAAAAGCATTAAATTTTAACACCCCCAAGATCACACTTTAAGATACATGATGGGACTATGGGCAAGGCAAGCTAGTCAATAAAAGGAACAGATTGAGAGAATTATTTCATCTGTATTGAAACAAAAAGCCTTTAGTGAAAGAGGCAAAGTGAAACAAAACAAAACAAGAGCTTTTCCATCAAAATATAACTTCCTTGAGCTCAGCTGCTAGCAGAGTCTTTAAATTATCAGCAGAACTTCATTGGGACAGCAGGTTTTAGTAAACTCTCCTTGATGTACAACTCATGTCTATGCCTGTGCACTGAACCAATTCATCATGTATTGTTCAGGTTCTAGCACATGAGGGATTCAATACAATGGCAGTTCATTATAAGAAATTTTCAGTATAATTGTATTTACCCTGATGGGCAAAAGTAAGATGAAGGATCTTATTTCAGGTGTGAGATCACACTAAGTAGAAATGCTCCTGTGTGTTCTTCAGCTTCAGTTTCAGCAAAGCCATCAGCTAATAAAATTTATATGGTCCTGTATGAGACATCATCTAATTGCTGCACTCCATCTGTTGTAATGGGAATTGGATCATTTATTATATAGCAAAGTTGATATACTATTGGTGCAAATGTGCTTTTTTGATAGCAGCCTCTGGAAAGTAATTTTTCAAACAGCCTTTTATTAAATAAAGTTATTTGAAAACAGCCTGCTTCCCTGAAGAACTATGTGGATCTCTGATATACACACCCATGCTGAGCAGCAAATTACATGTGAAAGCATAAGAACATCTGCAATTTAAGCTCAATTTATTCCTTAAATGAATAGCTGTTTCATATGGAGCTGCATGACTTTCCTCACCAATAAGTTAAATACACCTTTCCTCACCTAACTTGGCAAATTATACAATATTCTTGGGTGCAGACAAGTAGAGGCCAAAAGAAGAACTGGAATTGCTGATTTGATAGTGTTTCAAAGCCTAGATGTACTTGGAAACTGTACCTCGAGGCCTGCAAAAGCCATGAGGTGTTGAAAAAAAAAAAAATTGCTCAAGGGTTGTCAAGGTGGAAATAGTGATCTGACTTCCCATAACTGGCAGGGAACTTGGTACACTTAGTTCTCATATGGGCAGGGCTGAATCTTCAGCACAGATTATGCTGCATCTCAAAGCAATTTCAAGGCTGATACAGCAGATACAGTCATGATGAATGCTTTATGATACTACAGGCATCAAGAAGCAATTTCTTTGTTATTCTGTGTGAAAGCATTATGTGTTTGTGCAGGATGCAACAAAATGCTCTCTCAGTTTAGGATGTGAGTAGTCCAAAACAAGTAATTTACGAAATTGTGTCATTCACAGCCCATGGTATGGATCTTACACTACAAATGGAAAATTCTTGTAACTTTTTTCTTTTTTGTTGTTGTTTTTTTTTTTTTTTAATAATGAGTTAGTTATTTGTATTTGCATAGACTGTTGTTTTTTTTAATAAAAGCCAGAAAATTTGCGTGTGACTTAGAAGTGTAAAATTTTGCAGGAATATTGACAGTGAAGTCATTCATAGCAAACTATTGCTACCAGGCAAAAGAATTAAGGAGCATAAGGTATTTTATAAATACATTAGAGAGAGGAAGTGCTAGAGAGAAAACTGATCCCAGAATAACTATTCAAAACTAGTTATGGCAATGCAGATTTCTAATAAAATCACAAGGGAGAGAATTAAAAATGGTAAGATACTGAAAAATGCTCACTCTTAGTTTAAAGTCTGCTTAACCTCTTGTGGTTTAACCCCAGCTGGCAGCTGAGTCCCACACAGCCACAAAGTCTCACTTCCTCCTTGTGTGGGATGGGGGAGAGAATCAGGAAAGTAAAAGTGAGAAATCATGTGGGTTGAGATAAAGACAGTTTAATAGGTAAAGCAAAAACTGCATCCACAAGCAAAGCAAAACAAGGAACTCATTCACTGCTTCCCATCGGCAAGCAGGTGTTCAGCCATCTCCAGGACAGCAGGGCTCTATCACATGTAGGTTACTTGAGAAGACAAAACATCATAACTCCGAACATCCCCCCCTTCCTTATTCTTGCCCCACCTTTATATGCTGAGCATGATGTCATATGGAATGGTATGGAAGATCCCTTTGGATAGTTAGGGTCAGCTGTCTTGGCTGTGTCCCCTCCCAGAGTCTTGTGCACCCCCAGCCTACTCACTGGTGGGCTTGTGTGAGAAGCAGAAAAGGTCTTGACTCCATGTAAGTGCTGCTCAGCAATAATTAAAGCATCTCTGTATTATCAACACTGTTTCCAGCACAAATCCAAATCATAGCCCACTCCAGCTACTGTGAAGAAAATTAGCCGTATCCTGTTGGCCTCTTTTGTTGGTTGATAGTGGATTTTGAACTGTGAAGAAGAAATGAGAAGAAGAGATGAGAGAAGATGCAGCAGTAGTGAAACTCCCTCCATACTTCCCTCCTAGCACTAGGATGTGGGAGACAAAAGGACAATAAGTATGTTGCACGTGGATATATTTCTTTAAAAATGGGCTCCCTCAGTTCTCAAGAGGCTGGTAAACTGTGAGTGAGACTTTTGTGTAATGTGACTGGCAGCACCCCTGGTTCAGAGGAATAAGAAACACTCCATTATCTAGTTTCCTTCGAGAGCTCAAGCTGGCAGTCCTCCATGCATGGAGCCTGGTACCTGCACTGTGGCTGATCATGGGCCCCAGGAAAACTGTGCATTGAGTATTGATTAAGTGTGGAATACAACAACCCCTAGCTTTACGGGAGATCATTGCTTCCTCATGCCAAAGGTACTATTGCACAACAATTTCTAGTGTTTACCAACAGTCATTTTCCCAAAATAGCAGGGGTTTTGTCAATTGTGCAGAAGTTATGCAACAGCCTCTTTATTGTATTTGTAGAACTGCCTAGTTTCGCTCTGCAAAGGACATACTTTGTGTATGAGTTAGGAGTAGCATGTAAGATTCACTTTGAATTTTCTGCCTTATCATGAATCATCTGGGGCGTTTTTTAGAAGTTTCCTGCTGTGGCAACAAATGACATAAGGTCTGCCATTACTACCAAATATAATAGGATCTCCTGACTTTTGTTATCACCACAGGATCATGTCTTGAAATATTTTTGAAGTAAAAGCAAGGGACAAAGCTACTAGTGTTAGTCATTGCCGCTTGTGACCGTGACTTGAGTCTATTCAGCAGTGACTTTAAGAAGTATGTTCTGAAAACTTTCCTTCTCATATACTAGCTGAATGGAAAAGCCACATTTTTCAAGTGTCTACTAAGAGAGCTGAGTTCTTTTGTAGATACATACTGAGAAGGCCATTTGACCCACAGGAGTGTGGGGATGGATTCATAAGCATATTTTTAGACATGCTGAAATTATGTGTAGGTGCACATTGGAGAGGAAGAAAGAGAAAAAAAGGTAAAAATGAGAGTGACTGAATTTTAATAAAACATGCAGCAGCAGTTTAATTATATCTGATCATTTCAGTAACAGCTTTTAGGAAAGCACAGCTCTTCTAATGCTTTTCATCTTGAGATCATACAACAACTTATGAAATATGTTAGTATTACTATTTCCAAGGTAAAACCAGGCAGAGAAAAAAAGTAAGTTGGCCAAGATCACTTAGCCAGTCAGTCAGTGGTACAGTTGGGATTTCTAATGAGATCACTGAGTACTACAATAGTCCTCTGTCCATTATTTTCTACCAGTTCCCATTTATGGATATGGAAATATCCACAGTAATAGCTGCTGCTGGGACCAGAGGTTTTTAGCTCTGCTTTCTTTCTGCGAGATTTTTTCCTTCTAATCCAGAGACACAGTTAATGGTAAATAGAACAATAATAGCTTTTGAAATTTATTTCTGGGATTATATAAAGTAATAAATAGTTGTCTGTAAAGAAATCCAGGATTTCAAACATCAAAGTTTCTTTTTTAAAAAAGGAGTAAAATTATTTTGTGCATTTTTAGCAACAAACTTAGGTTAAATGATAATTTAATATGAAAACCAAAATAAACACAGTGTTACCTTTTTCCCTCTGTCAGTGTTCAGGTCCTGTATACGGGAAAAGATTTGTAACTTGAATCTTGACATTTCTCTTTGTAGAATGAAAATAGATCTTCAAACATTAACATTTGGGGTATTTAATAGTTTTCTATTTTTTTCATATTTGTATTATTTTTACATGGAGATTACAGAGGTATAGCTTTTATTTTAACATATACTGTCCAAGAAAACTACTTTAAAAACATTTAATTTAACTGCGATATTAAGCACTCAAATGTCAGGGTTAGTTTCCTTTCACAAAAAAAATTCACTTCCTTTAACTTCATGCATTATAATATGCAGGCACCAATCACAGTAACATATGCTATTTTTCAGCACATTCTGCTATTTCAGCATTTGCTTTATGCAGTGCAGGAAAAGTTCTTACCACATAATGGACCACTGTTTCAGGTATTATTCTCTCCTGTTCCCTCTGTGGCCTTCTTCTCTACACATTGCACATAAGATTTAATAAGAAGACTTATTAATCTCCTTCTGGATTTCATTCTGTGAAGCATCCATGGAATCAAAGACACAAAAGATTCACAAAAACTTGGAAATTTCTTGTTGTAAACCACTCTCAGAAGAGGGAAAGCTGAAGCAGAAGGAGCTTAAGGTCAAATATTTCCATTGGTATTGCATGTTTAACAAGAGTTTTTTAGCACTCGACCCATAGCATTATGTACAGCCCTGTACAGACAAGTATGAGTTCAAAGTTCTGGCTTCCATTGATTTAATTAATATTTCATCGAGTCTTAAGGATGCCCCTTAGTTAGACTTTATGCTCTCAGCAGAAAAAGTGGACCAGCCATAGGGGGAGAAAAGCAATGCAGCTACAGCACTGCAACTACATGTGCTGCATAGCACAGGGATTAGGGAATACATGGGATAGTACTGTTTGTCAGGGAGAGAGTAGACCTGTCAATCTTCTTCCTCTGTAATCTCTGTCTGTTTAGGAGTCAAGGAATGGAAAATCAGCAGTTGTCCTTGAAACATCCATTTCATCATCATGTCAGAACCCCAGATTTGCTGATCTTTCAGCCAGCTACTTAGACTTTCTGCTTATGGTGAGCTTTCCAAGGATTTTAATATAAAAAAATATAAATATCTAACCAAATAAAGAACTTTAAAAGAAACCCCATCAAATCTCTAGTTATTTTAGGTTTAGATATCAGAATGCATATTTTTGAAAAAATAAAATAGATATAGAAATAGAATGTAAATTAAAAAGCCACACTTGCTTTTTCCACTGTGTCCCTGAAGACAACTCCTGGCTTACTGTCAATCAATTGTGCAACAAATGACACAGTCCCTGCTGATCCCTAGGTATTTTCTCTTTCCATTGTCCTAGAGGCATACCTGTTCATTTCCTGATCTTCATCGTGGTTTGTGCTCCCAATTTCTTCCTGTCATTCCCCTTCTTTCTTGTTCTGCTCTGCAGTCTTGGGGAAATTTTTCTCTTTGTCCATGATCTAAGGAGCAACCCGTGACCTTCCTGAGGGTTGAGTTGACCCTCCCACGCTACAATAGGGGAGATAATATGCAAGTTGGAAGCAAATAAATCAGACACACACTTTTCTTCACCATTATGTAGGAACTTCTAGAAATAATCTAGGTTACGATCCAAAATTTCATTTTTCTGTTCTTTTCCTGAGTTTTCTTGTTTGGTTCACAAATAGTCTTTTTTGTTTGTTGTATTGTTGGTCTCTCTTTAATATATAATTCCTATTCCTCACCAGAAAAAGTTTAGTTAGCAGTAGGAATCATAGAATGGTTTGGTTGGAAGGGACCTCAAAGATCATCTGGTTCCAACTCCCCTGCCATGGGATGGGACACCTCCCACTAGACTGGGTTGCACAAGGCCCCATCCAACCTGGTCTTGAACACATACAGTAATGGAGTATCCACAACTTCACTGGGTAACTTGTTCCACCCTCATCATGAAGAACATTTTCCTAACTTCTAATCTAAACCTACCCCCTTTCAGTTTGAAGCCATTGCCCCTCATCCTATCACTACAAACCCTTGCAAAAAGTCCCTCCTCAGCTTTCTTGTAGGCCCCCTTCAGATACTGGAAGGCTGCAATAAGTTCTCCCCAGAGCCTTCTC
>JAVSBS010021451.1:13613-25230 GCA_033124195.1 Coracias cyanogaster
CTTCTTCAGGCTGAACTACCCCAACTCTGTCATCCTGTCCTCATAGCAAAGGTGGTCCAGCCCTCTGATCATCTTCATGGCCCTCCTCTGGACCCACTCCAACAGGTTCATGTCCTTCTTGTGTTGGGGGCTCCAGAGCTGGAAACAGTACTCCAGGTGGGGTCTCACCAGAGTAGAGAAGAGGGGCAGAATCACCTCCCTCAACCTTCTGGCCGTGCTTTTTTTGATGCAGCCCAGGGTACGGTTGGGTTTCTGAACAGCACTTACACATTGTTGACTCATGTTGAGCTTTTAATCAACCAGCACCCCCAGGTCTTTCTCCCCAGGACTGCTCTCAATCCATACTCTGCCCAGCCTGTGTTTGTGCTTGGGATTGCCCAATCCAGGTGCAGGACCTTGTACTTGGCCTTGTTGAACTTCATGAGGTTCACATGGGCCCACCTCTCAAGTCTGTCAAGGTCTCTCTGGGTGGCATCCCTTCCCTCCATAAATCACATGGTCATAAGGGGGTAATTTTCCTAGATCTGACCCTAAATCTGATATTTCACAAGTGAAATAATACTCTTTTATTAGGGAAGTCAGGAAGTAGGTGAATTTTTTTTAAGAAGAAATGGGGAAAAATGAAGTTCTGTGATGTGGTTTCATATTGACACCAGTTTAAATCATTGGAGTATTTATATCCCTCATTTAAACCAATGGAATAAATGACAGGATTTAATCTTATCAAAGCCAATACAGTCAAAGGAATTATTAACACATTTTTATCCTCTGCATGGACAAGCCATAGAGGAGAATGAGCAATTTTGCTCATGACTTTTATGGTTATTTGCCCACAGGAAGAATGAACAATGAGATTATGGAGCTCAGGGCTCTGCTCCAAACTTCAGAGAAGCTGGTGCTGCAACATCACAAGCTGTTCCAGCATTATAGACCATCCTCATGTTCCAGCTTCCCTAGCCTAATGCCTGTTTCCCAGTTCTGCATCTTTCCCATTCATGGTTTCTTGTACCAGTCATATTGTCTTATCCATAATTTTTTTAATTCCAAATTTCTCAGGCCTGTCCTCTTGTAACACGTATTTTTTGACTCTCTCTCTTAGCTTTTCCTTCTAGTCCTAGATTACTTCAGCTGCTGCCAGTCCAAGTTTCCTCTTCCAGACATTGCCAGTCACACTCACATTCCCTGGTTTCTCTGTCCCAGTCTTCTTGCCTAGTAAGTCCTAGATCTTGAAAAGAACTGAATTGTTTTGTTTAGGGTTTTCCAGAAGAATTCAGCCTGAGGCAGCTCTGAAGCATATGGAATTTCAACCTGAATGGTTGAAGTCTGGCGAAGTTTTATGCAACATAAAAGAAGTTCTTTAATAATAAGCAGTGCTACCAGCCAAATCTGTGTAAATCCTAATCTGGCTCCCTTTGAAGTCAATGGTAAAAGTCCCAATGGGACCATTAATGTTAAAACTTTGTAATACAGTAAGCAAGTAAATACATGCTTAAAGTGCTTTTGTGGATTGGACAGCAATTAACAATGAGAATGTACCTCTAGCTACTATGAACATGAATACATTATATGCATTTATTACTTTCACTTCTATTTTATGAATGTATCCAATGAAATCTGTGACATTTCTATTTGAAATTTCTCATTGAATAATGTGGTAACATGTGCTGGACTTCTAAACCCATGGAAAATGAAGAAAATTGGTAAATTGATGTTTCTTCATATAACACTCTAAATGGCTTTCCACTACACTTTAAAAAATGCTGTTCTTTGTTGTGGCTGTATTGGGTAGCAGCATTTCAGTTTATAAGCATTTTGAGCATGTGTTCAAAGTAGCATGGGAGAGAGCCCATGATTTTTTGCCTTTGTTTTCACTTGTTATTCCAAAGAACATGAAGGACTCTTTCATGCTTTTCCTATGCAGTACAATGCTTTTGAAATTCTCATACAAGGCAGGTTACAGTCTCGTAGCCTTTGGCTATATGGCCAGGATAAAAGACCTCACAGAAAAAAAACAGATGTGGAGAAAAAAATTGACAAGGCTGGAAAAAAAAGGCAGTGGCAATATGTACTGTTCTGACACACAGGCTGTTCATAGTTCAAAAAAACAAAGGCAGAGCTGTGTCAGTCACATGGATTATGTAGATGCAGAGTTTCTTTTTGAGGTGAAACCCCTCAAACCCTCCAATCCTCTGCACAGATCCTTGTCTCAAACTGTAACTCAGAGGCCATGGACAATAACAGTCAAAATTTCCTCTTTTTTAATACAGTGATGAGATCTCCAGCTGTACTATCTATGGAGTTTGTGTTGTATTACTTCGACAATCATTCCATGAGCCACATGGCTTTAGACTGTTTCAGAACTTTCCAATTAAAATAAAAAAATCTTCATTTTGCTTCTGCCTATTTTTTATATATATGTAAGTTAACATACCACAATCAAGGTTATAATGAGAAATAAATTATGTGGCCATGGAAACAATATAAATAGTATCTAACAACCTTTTTTTTTTCTTTTTCCTGGATAGGAAATTCAGTTTCTCTGGTGCCCTTTGGGAACAACAAACTGTCTTTACTTTTTATTGCAAATTCCATAGTGACTCTTCTGAGTATCATAATTAATAAGTAATTTTCTTTACTACTCACTGCTAGCCTCTTCCAGGTAGATCTTCAACTTTGAATAACTTGTTTGTAATCTGACTTTTGCACTGGAAAACTCATTAGCAAGGTTAGTCTTATTCATACTGGTGTAATTAAAATCAGAACTGAGTACAAAGACTTTGCTGCTTGTTGTAGTGTCTCAGTTTCTCATTGATGAGAACAGTCCTCTCCAGGGCTCTCCTCAATACAATATTGGTTCATTTCTTCCTGCTAAATGAAATTGTTTCCAGGTTAAGTTGACCTGATTATGTGAGACAAATTGTAAAATATTTTTCTCATTCCAGTTTCTCAGGTATCAGGGTACAAATTGAATTACTACCTACCTTCTATAAACTGACCAGCTGATTTCTCCCATTTGCAAACATTTTTTAAATTTATGGAAATTTCCTTGGGGCTTCTTTAAAGAACTGTTTTCTCTGCTCATTTTCGTTTCCAGTACTTTCATATTCCCACAAACAGTTGCTCTCTTGTTCTGCAATAAGCTTCAGATCATTTTCCTAGCTGTGTAGTAGCTCCCCTCATAAGGTGCCTGGTCCAAAGTTACACAATGTACAGGGCTGTTATTCTCCTCTTTGGAAAGGCCCTACTGAAATTCAAAAGTGCTCACTTTCAGCATTGTTCTCAACAGTGCTACCACTGTTTAGACATAAGCAGCTTTTTGCGGAAGATTTTTCAGTCATCGTTTGCTTCTGTGATAGTATTAGATGGAACAGTTCAAAAAAAACCTAGAGCCATGTGTGTTCATTTCTATAAGCTGATCTTCCCTCCTTTCTCCACTCATTTCTTTTGCCCTGAAGCTGTTTCCCAGCCGTCATGATCTTCTCATATTGCCATGGTTCTGCATGTATCTTTTCCTCCATAGGAAAAGGCCTGCCTTTCTTACGCTCTTATGTTGCAGGGCTAACATTGCCTTCTGATTAAGTGATCCATAATGGAAACAGATACTGCTTTTCACTGCAGTATTGCACAGAGAGGGAACGTAAATGCTTCTTACACCTTTTATGGAAAGCCTGTCCAAGTAACCGATAAAGCTGAGTAATTAATTCTCATAGCAACTGTAAAGGAGACATCCTTAATTATATCTCCCAGTAAAGTCATGAAACTGAGATTTTTAAGACAGTAATGGAACAAAATTTCACAAGTGGTTATAGCCCAGATCCAGAAAGATATTTAGGGACTTAAATTGATGGAAGTTAGATCCTGAAATACTGTTGAGGCTGACTGTGTTTATGTGTTTATATACCCAACTGCCTTCAGTTTTAATGCATGTACAAGTACCTCTAAGAGGTGAGGCCTACCTACAGGATTATGAGACAGATCTCCTACATTTCCATGCAGTTTTATAATTGATAGCCATTCATATCCAATAAGGTACACGCAGACTTGTCAGACAGGCAGACCTATGAATCGGAGGCTGAGAGAGATCACATCCTTTGGAAGCTCCCAGTTTTAGCAGGATAGCACGGGTGTATGCAAAGATGAGTGCTGAAAACATGAAAGTAATTGTCATTCTAGTAAAACCAGAAATATCTGCATACTTTTGCTTTTTTCTCTATAGGTGGTTGATACACATCTGGACTTTAGTATGTGTTTGAGTATTTTCCTTATTAGAGGTGCTTTCTGGTGGGGAAAAAAAACTACCACAGGAAAAGCCCCCCAAAACAACCCCAAAATGGTTTCTATCAGTTATCTGAGATTTAAAATAATTTTAAACTTTAAATTTGTAAACTGGGAAGCCACTTTAATGATGCAGCTGTGAAAACTTACCATATAGAGAGGGAAACAAAATAGTTTAGGACTCCGTTTGATCTTAGTTATATCTCAGAAATAAAAAGGAATAGAAACTGAAAAATAAATATATAACAAAACCAGCAATATTCTAAGGGTTGAAAAGGTACTATGGGCAGAAAACCAAGGCAAGGAAAAAGAAATATGTTTAAAATTCTTCAGTAAGAAAAGCAGAGTTTACAGACATATTCTGTCCTCAGAGACTAAGTTCTTTTCTATCTGTGGAGCCCTTACATCCCTTGCTGTCTACTGTAGCCTTTATTCAGCTCATTTACTTGGTAGGCCAGCTTTTTAAAACGTTCTATAAGCCGGTGTTTGGGATATCAGATTAAAAAAATAAAAACTTCTGTAATTGAAAAAAAATGTTGGCAATAAAGCTCTGCTAGTTTGAATCAAGTTATTTATTACATACCAACATACATAGCATTTCACCAGTTCTTGATGTTATTTTCTGCTGTTACAGTGCAATGTTTGAAGTTGAAAGAGTTGAAAGGGAGAGGAATATATTAAATGAAAATATCATGAATGTAAATATACTAACAGAAAAGAGAGAACTGCAAAAAAAGAAGAAAAAGGTGAAGCAGAAAGACATCTATAACAATATTAAAATGGACTCTATTAAATTAATTCTAGTTATTTAAAATACAACTGAAAATAGTAGCATGCATTTAAATGGTTCAGTAGCTATTTCAATCATTGGCTAAATGAATCCACAGTCTAATAGCTGTTTTTCTTGATAAATGTCTTAAAACTGCTCTTACAGTTCATTATTTAACAGTAGTGTTAAAATGATATTAAATATCATTGTTCAACAGTCGGGTTTGATAGGAATAATTATACTGTTTGTATACAGTGTTTCTTATTTGAGAGTCATAAATTTTTTATAGTACCCTAAAGCATGCAGTGTTAGCTTAAAACTAGTATCATGTGATTCTAGTTTTTTTGGGAGGGGTTGTTTTTATTTATTATTATCAGAAATTTAAGTTCTCATTGCAGTAACTAAAACAGGAAAAAAAAAAAAAGAGTCATTTGTTACAATTGTGTTTTTAGCTGTATGAAATGGAAGAATTCCTGGTAAATCAGTAGATTATATTCAGACCACTCTGGCAGTGTTTTGCTCTTCCTGTGGCAGTCTTGTATGAAAGACTGAGAAGTAGCACATGCAGGTTCCTAATGCTGGATTGCAAGGTGATAATTGCCAGTGAAAATATGAAGAAAACCTGTCAATACTTCATATTCTATAAAAGGTAGTATAAATATAGCATATACATATATATGTACTTATAATTTTTTTTTTTTTTTTAATGAGGAACTCATATGTTTGGTCATTTTCACCAGTGGCCCAGGTGCAGGCACCTTGGTGCTCTCTGGCTTTCTGCTCTTGTAAACCATGAACTGAGAGGGCTCAGAGAAGCTGCACAAGTCCAGGGAGCTGCGAGGTTCCCAGTGAGCCGTGAGCTCTCCAGCCTTTGCAGACACTACTCCTTGAAGACTAACATTCCCAGGAGTCCCTGAGGAAATGAGCCAAAAATCACAGTCGGTAAAACTGTGTCCAACCTTAGTGACTCTGAAATATTTAGATCAGATCTCAACTGAGATATCAGGGAAAGAAGCTTCCTTTGATTAACAATGGCTGGGTTGTATGTAATCTACAACAGGAAACTCCATCCTTTATCTCAAGGTACATGTAAACAGAGCAGCAGTTGCTGTTATCTGTAGCTCATGGGGCTTTCAACAGTATTGTAATCCAAAATCTTCCAAGCAAATCTTCAATCACTCAGCAATAATAAGGAAAACAGTGCTGCTAGAAAAAGTTAATGTTTAACAAAAAGAAGTTCACAAAGTTGGTGATTTCTGCCCTGTTTTACAATTATTTCAACCTCTAGTGGGCTAGCTTGTGTTTGTTAATTCCATTTTGAGAAGTATTTGGATTTTAAGATACTTTCCTATTATAAACTCTAGCACTTCTATACAGCTAAATTCTTGTGCAAGGATCTCCAAACCATAGAACTCTGACATGTTGCAAAGTGGTTGCATTTTACCAAGAAGTTTTATTGTTCTCCTTACAAGTTTTTTTTCAAGTTTGAATAAAATATGAAATAGAATGCATCCTTTCTTGGTCCTACATTTTACTATGTTGGCAAGTGGAATGATTTTGTCATTCTCCTTTGTTACCAATGTAGTCTTAAATGATTTTTGAATGGGAAAATGTAATGAAAAATACTTTTAAGAGACATTTTATCAGTAATGTCCTATTTCAAAAATATTTCCAAGTGAAATAACCAGGTTAAAGACTGGAGAGCATTTAGTGTATGTGTAATATTTTATTATTGCAAAGTCCATTTAGTTTTGGGTCTAACCTGTAATATTTATTTTTAATAGTTACTACTGAAATAACTTCTGAAATCCACACCACTAAGAGATGGCACAAAGGAGCTGACAACACAGTCAAACATGAAAACTAGTAGGAACTAGATGTGTCAAAACCTGATGAAAAGGAATACTAGTCAACACAGAGGTCAGTGAGAAATTGTTTGGAGTCACTGAATACAAAACCATGTGTATAACACTGCAGCGTGACTCTCAGGTGAACAGCAATGAAAGCATAAACTATCATTTTCTACACTCAGTAAGTAAAATGAACAAGAGAAGTTTTATTCTGCAATCTTTTGATTGCTAGAAGAAAGCAAGCAAGCAAGCAAGCAAGCAAGCAAGAGAGCAAGAAAGCAAGTAAGCATGCAAGCAAGCAAGAAAAAAAAGAAAGTAGTCTGGCTGTCCACCTCTAAATTCAAGTTCTAATCTAAACTGGGTTTAGATTGAAAGATACGAATCACAGAGCATCTGGAGAACAATCACAGAAAAAAGCTCCCAGCACTAGCAAATAGGTTTCAGTTTGGGTTCCAGTTGTGAACTATTTTCAGGGAAAAATGCCTACATACATTTGAAGAAGCAGCCATGTGGAAACTTAAAATACTTTGAGTAGATCTTTCTAATTATTTTAAAGGGAAAGGCCTTACTAATTCCCTAATAGACCACAGGAAAACTACCTTGCTGTCTAGGAACTGAGGAATTCTTCATCTTAGTGCTAAGGAGAATTGGATTAATGAGACTAATGGTCCATGGACACATGGTAATTTCTTTCTCCCAGAAGCCAGACTGGCTTCAACTGTAGCATTCCTGTGCAGGGTGATTCTGGCCCAAAGCCCAGCAAGCAGCTGGGGACCAGGTCCACTGGCCTCTCACGCCAACAAGAGCCTTCAGATCAAATCCTCTCTGCTATGGCACAGGGACGTGCTTGAGAAAGCTAGCAGTTGTAAATATTCTCCAGCTTGGCCTTAGTGAGCTCTGGAAGGTAAATGGATTATGGACAGTCAGTCAGCTCAACTTCAGACCTGCTAGTGAAGACACAGTGACTTCGTCCTGCTCCCAGCAGTTCCTGCATAGCTTTCATGTGTCCTTACTCACAGTTCAGGTTCAGGAATGAATCATTACTGGTGCCCCAAGGCTGTTCTCTGAAACTTTGCCAACAGTGAATTTGCTCTGGTATCTCAGAATTTGTTCCTGTCACAGAGGCTGATTTAGGATTTAAATGAAGTGTGCAAGTTGACAGCAGCCCCTTTGCCCCTTGGCTTCTCTATTCAAGACAAAACTCACAGGCTGTACAAAGTCTGGCACAATGCTAAAATATTTCTGGCTGTTGTTGCCTTCTATTTCATTTCAATTTTCTAAAAATACCCTGTTATATGAAAAAAAAAGCAAAAATTGTATTTAAAAATGTCAGTCATAACTTATCATGTGTCAACAGGAATACAGTAGATGTTGAATTACATAAATTATCAATCATTGCTCTTTTAAAAATGGAGTCTGAACAAAATGAATCTTAATGTTCTACATTTTCACTTTTTTTCTTGTTATTTATCACTGGTCAGAAATGACAGGCATTATTTTTTAAAAGCATGATATTCCAAATTACCTACGAACTAATGGCTATTTTTATTCCAGTAAATCTGCTGGGTTAATGGTTTAGATGCATTTTATGAGCCTATCTGTCTAGCCCCCTTTGGATGATGAGTTGCCTGCCTGTCTGTTTTGCTGAAGACAGGTTATATTCAGTCTACTGTTGTATAGCATTAATGATCTGCCTGTCCATTCTTGGCATAATGGAGAGTACAGCTACTCTTTTCTCAGATGGCAATCTGTCTTCTGTGTGACAGCAAGGTAGAAATGTAAAAGAACAGAATAAAAAAAATTCTTGGAAGCCCATGGGGATTAA
The DNA here is from genome assembly GCA_033124195.1 of Coracias cyanogaster. Lineage (NCBI taxonomy): Eukaryota > Metazoa > Chordata > Aves > Coraciiformes > Coraciidae > Coracias > Coracias cyanogaster. The sequence goes on from JAVSBS010021451.1 coordinate 22,333, forward strand.
CTAGGACAATGTAGGGTTTGTTTTTTTTTAAATCACTTATTTTATTGGATCTCCCAGGAGTTGTAACACTACTCACCTCTGAGGCTAATGAAGTTCCCTTGTGAATCATGCTGTTTTGACTATGTGGGGCATATCTTGATTAGCATATGTTTCTTCTAAAAATACATTTTGAAGCCCCCAGGACTTGCCGTTTGTTTCCAACCCATGCTAGATGTTCAACCTTGCATCATTGATTTTAGGACAAAAACTTTACTTTTGATCCTTGTGGACGGAGGTCTAGCTTTGCCTGCAATTCCTATCTCCAGTGAAAGCTTAGAAAGGCCATTAATCCCCTCCAGAGTACAGTAAAAACAAGGAGTTTCTCAATGTGAAAGTTAGACAGAAGGCTATGACCTAGCCTTGGCTTTAGAGGTAGTCTAATTTGGGAACTCCTAGGGAGCTGAGATTCTAACCAGAATTCTCAATTTTATTTATTTATTTTTTAAAATCCAGTCCCTTTCTTTGGCATCTAAGGTCCTGTCTGTAAGGACACAGGGGTTACAGTGTCAGCCCTGAGTCTAAAAAAAGAGTGTCAGAAGGGAATGCTGCCAGATCTTGTTCTTACAGATTTACTGTGTGTACTGTTTGTACCCCATCCCTATCTGTGCATCAGACTCAAATGGACAGCTAGGCATGTGTTGTACCTAACACAACATTCTCACTTTGGGATTTCAAGACATAAAGAACAGCCCTGAATTGTGAGTTCCAATAATTCATGGAGTCTATAGAGGCAGCAAAAGTGTGGCTACCTATGCTTCTCTCCAGAAAGTTCTTCAGTGCCATATCCACTGGTCCAAAACCCCCACATTCCGGCTACTGGTCACTCCTGGCAGCAGGGGCCATTCCCAGGACAGGACAGCATGGTTGCTCAGGAGGAGGTTCCTCAGTGAAGGAAGCTTCCAGTGGTTGCTACCACTGAAAGACATGTATGCCGCAACTGAACACATTACATTTCACTTTCCCAGCCTGACGTGCTCTTGTTCCTCTGGCAACAGATTGTGAGGCAAGAACGTAAACACAGAAGACATCCTTTCTTGATGTGATTATCTTCCTTCAGTCCTACTGTAACTACCTTTTCACACTACCTGATGCATTTTCTTTGCCTTACACTGCAGGTAGAATAGTACTTCAGGACTTGCCTTGACTGAAATAATGTTGAAACAATGTGTAACAATACTTGTCAGTGGTTTTATTGCAACCATATTACTGCATAGGTTTTTGTCAAAAAATGTATCTTGTGAAATAAAATTATCTTTGTTCTGCATATACTTTACTAGCAAATTTGATTGGAAAATTATACATAAGATAGTATTATACAAGATTATTCAATGGATTAAACTGTGGCCTTCATCTTGTAACAGAATTAGAATGAGATGAATTATAGTCTTTTTTGCTTTAATAATATATAAAGCATATACCACAGTTGCCTTATCTCTGTCTTTCAAAGAGATAAGCCATAATGAAGAAGAAAGTCTTTAGCTTATGTTGTTTCTAAGTGTTGTACAATGATCAGCCTTCAATCATTTGTTTAACGTTTTCTGCTTCTCATACTTCTGTTCTCATTAATATTTTTTTTTTTAATTTAAAATGCTCCCACTTTTTTTTAAAATAGATTCACCTTGCAAGGTCATTATGGATGTAGAAAATAACTCTCCTCTCCATGATATGTCTGCTTTTATTCCAGTACTTTCTGATCATACAGACTAGGTTTGCAGTCAGCAGTTTCATCTGCTGAGGCATGAGGGAGATTGCTTGTATCTCAAAACCTGCACTGATAACTATATTAAAGTATTATCTTGCTGAACAGTTACAAAAAAGTTCTTTCTGTCAAACTGGTTACACACAACTTTCTACAGCAAATTTTGTAGATTTGCAAAACTAGTCTTTCATGCAAGGTGATTGAAAATATCCTTTGAAATTAATATTAACTTGCTAGTTTTAGGTGCACAAACAGAAAGGCACTGGTAGCTGTTGTGCTGCTTGTGATCTTCCTTCAGGCTGGAAAACCCCTCCTCCAGGAGCTGACTTCTGTTTCAGACACAGTTTCTCCTATCTGCTGTTGGTAAACCCCATTTGGCATCACTGAATCACCCCCGTTCAGGGTGACATTTCTGTGGTTCTTCTGCCTGTCCATGTTCCTCTAGCTCTTAGTTTTGGTGGAGATTAGCCTTTAATCAATTAAAACACACCTTTTCCATATACAAATCAGATTCAGAGCAATTGTCCAGAGGATCCAAACTTTTCCTCTACATATGCAGATCTAAGAGTGCCTGAGATATAAGCAGCAATAATCCAAAACCACTTATGAATCTGGGAAGCACAGACCTGCTACCTCTCAATGTCTTTGTACACCAGGTCACAAAACACTTTTAGTAAGGCATTACAAATTCTGAGATATTGTCCGAGAAGACTGTCAAATCCATGAAGTCTTGCACACCACAATGGACTTGCATGTCTGTGCTAAAATATATTAACCACAAAAAAAGAACCAGGGAGAATCTCCATCCTTTATGGATGCAAGGGGGAACATTGTTACCAAGGATGAGGAAAAGGCTGAGCTACTTAATGCCTTCTTCGCCTCAGTCATTAATAGTCAGACCAGTTATCCTCAGGGTATTCAATCCCCTGAACTGGAAGATAGGGATGGAGACCAGAATAATCCCCTCATAATCAAGGAAGCGGTGATTAATGACCTTCTGAGCCAACTGGAAACCCACAAGCCTATGGAGCCAGATGAGATCCACTCGAGAGTGCTGAGGGAGCTGGCAGAGGAACTTGCCATGCCTCTCTCCATCATTTATCAGCAATCCTGGTCAACTGGGGAGGTCCCGGATGACTGGAGACTTGCTAATGTGACAC
>JAVSBS010021451.1:36089-51529 GCA_033124195.1 Coracias cyanogaster
GGGAGCTGCAAAGCATTACTGGGAAAGGAGTTCACTGCCTCAGTGAGACATAAATCTCCATTCACCACCCTGTTACCAAAGTAAGAGAAGATAAAAACATATTCATCTACTTTAAAGGCTGGAAAAATGACTTTACGTTCATCACAAATACTAAGTACTGAAGCAAATAATATAAAGGTTAAAATTGTAGAGGTAAAAACAGGAAAAAAACCCTCTCTTTAAGTGTTAAAACAAAAATAACAAAAGATAAAACTAAAACTAAAACTGAACAAAAGTGGAAGTTATAGACAGACATCCAAACCTCTGAAGTAACCAGGTTGTATATAGGGGCCATATTTTTATAAAAGTGATGTGGATTCATCATTTATAGTTCATTTACCCATAAAATAATTTTGCTGTATTGACTTTCTAGAATAAAGTTTTCCCCTTATTTGCCTATCACCCTTAAAATCGTCGAATTTGGAAACTGAAAGAATGATAGTTTCTTTAATGGCAAGGTTAAACATATATATTGTGACAAAAAAATAAATAGGAAAAACCTTTAGAGTTTTATGTTATATGTTTATATGCTACCATAGTGGATATTACGTGAATTATTCTGTCAGCCTGTTTTGAAAATAGCAGTCCAGATTTATACTTATATGAAGCTTATACTAGGTTTATATCGTTCAATTTGAGCAAGTCTACAAAGGTTTAGCTAGTCTGTCAGTACTCAATAAAAAAACATGCAAATGTCCATCAACGTCAAACATAAGAGTAAAATTTAGGCCAATTAACTCAAGTAGTCATAGAAATTGTAATTAATGTCATATTTTTTCAGTGAGAATTAGTACTGACAAGATATCAGACATATATGAAGATATGATTTAAAGAAAATTGTTTTGTAGCTTGGTTTAACAATTCTATTTTTAACCAGCAAATTTTATGGTATCTTTATTATTACAAACCGAACAGTTAACGAGGTAGGCTTTCCTGAAGACTACTAGATCATTACATTAAAAACTTTATGACACATATGATGCTTACACTTTCCTGAAAAAAGTGTCTCTTTTTTTTCCCCAGCTACTTAGGAAGATTTTTCTATATGTTTTGCACCTAAGGAGCAATTGTTTATTATACTGGAAGTGAATTTGGATTTTATTCAATTGCTTTATCTTTGGACTTTTTGGTTTGTTGATTGGGGTTTTTTTTAAATCATATTTGTAATGCCTATGAAGAGTTAAATGGAAATAAAGTTTTGCTTTAAGAAAACATATTATGTCTGACTTGTCTGAGTGTAAACATACTTATTTTAAATAAAATACTTTGTGATAAATTGTCACTTCCTTAAAAAATTTTCTTCATTTGCCATATATAAACAATGTAAGACATTATATTACTTCTTTGCAACAGTAGACAACAAATTTTCTTAGCATTTTAACAAAGCAAATGTGAGTATTCAGAATATAAAAAATGTCAAAATAGAAGTTTCCTTTGTAACTGTGGTTTGTCCTGACATGCTTATGCACTTTAACTCAGTAATTAATTACATACTTGCATAATGCTTTTGCACTGAAATCCTGAATCATTCAGTGCACTAAAGGATTTACATCTCTCTGACATTTTTCCTTTAAATTAATTGTTCATTATATGTCTTTATGAAGATTTACTGCATGTTATTCAGTGAAAATGTAAATTTGGTGTATGTTAATTATTTTATTTTACAAAATCTACTTGCTGTGCAAGTAATTCTGTTTCCATTGTATACATTGGAACTAAGAATAATAATAACTAAATAAAACCAGAGATGGGTCCAAATAATACAATTTAGTCTTTTGATCTACCAATTTTAAAAGCAGAACATTGAGATGCTTTGCTTTCATTTTTGATCTATAAAACATATGGCCAAAATACATGTCCCATCAGTTACACTTGTATGGGCTGTGACCTTCTGAAAGCCAGACTGCAAAGTTACAAATACTTGAAACTTTTCAGAGGCAGAGATCTCTAGAAAAAATATGACTTGTATTAAGATAGAAGTTTTGACAGCTTAAAGTCTATTTGAGCATGTACTGAAAACTATAATCCTACAAACAAAATTTTGTGTAGGACTTGAGATGGCCAATTACATACATGTTACTTTTTATGTCTTTTTTTTTTTTTTTCAAATTTCTAAGGCTTCTATATGTTATTTAATTTTTTTCCAGGGACAGTATACCAGAATGTCCAGTCAGGAAGAAATTAATGCTTAAGTCTAGTCACTATTTAATAGCAGGCATTCTACCTTCTGTGTTTTTGAGCATCATCTGCTTGAAAATTTTTTCTTATAGTGATGTTCTAATGGTGTTACCCAGTGTCGTTGACAGTAATTACAGTCTTTGACATGATATGGTAGAAAACTCAAAACCATTCTATGCTTCTATGATAAAGGAAGTCCACAACTGCATATTGTTAATACAGTGTATAGAGACTAAAGCTGATGAGAATATGTTTGATTACTTCAGAATTTAAATGAAATGTGCTTCTTTGTGGGTTCAAAGCATTTCATGGGTCACCAATGTTTTAATCTATTGATTTTTTTTAAGGTCTAATGCTTTCTGTTCATTTCAGATTTATGTAGTTACATAAAGAAAGATATATATATATGAAGAGATGTCTCACCATGACTACACTTCACCTAAATACCTAGGGGTTTTATTTCTGCTTTGCTGAATAAAAAATAATTATAAAAACTTCCAAAGCTGCCATGAATTGAAATTATGCTATAAAATTACATATACAGCTTTCTTATGACACAAGGAGAGAAATGCAGAAGTGAAGCAGAAATGACGCTAGGCATTTTGTAAGTATATTCAAGGAATTAATGTCTCTAGGGATGGAAGATACTGGTAAATTGTAAAGGTGAAGTATTTCAGCAGTTATGTGAGCCTTTTATTGCATGTATGAAGGGAGGAGTCATGATATATTAAAAGCACTGAATTTAGAAGGGAAGTTAAAAGCAGCCCTAGGCTATGCCTACAGCCTGCAATACCACAGATATACCTGTAGAGCAACCACAAAGTTTCTAGATCTCAAAATTGTTAAATAAAGTTTTCCAAATGTTGAGTGACTGCAAAGAAATGTTATACTGGGTCAGCTGCAGACTGAGAGCCTGAGGCTTCGTTTATATTACAAAGTTCTGCTGCCACAACTGTATCAGTCTGCATTACAACAAAAATGACAAAAGAAACAGCAGAAACCCTCTGTAGCACCTGTATACTCACAAGCCCTCCTTGTAGACTTAATGCCCACAGAAGACCATTTACTGCTGTCTATACTAGTACTTACTAATGAGAAGTGTAAGAAGAAGGTAGATGCCATGTAGTTTAATGACAAGAATGTACCAATGGCTGTTTCACTGTAAACATATAGAAGAAGTCTAGGTAAAAAAACCTACTAACCGATGGTAATTAATATTATTATTAATATAATCTCTCCCACTAAAATTCTTGTTAATTTGTATTTGAGTGAGGGATTTTTTTATGGACCTTTATTTCCCAACTATAGGTTTAAATTGATGTTATTAATGTTGCTATGTGAAGATTAAAGCTAAAATAAAGTGCTCACCTCACCAGCAAGCTCACTTGAAAACTAAGCTGTGTTTGCAATAACTTTTCATGTTTATTATATCATTAAAAATATGACTGAAAAATATTTTCTGTTTGGAGACTGGAAGATAGTAAGAAAAATATCATTTTAAATGCGTTTAAGCGGTACTGAAATTGAGTTCTTAGAAAAGTAAGTATGACTTGAAAAAATATCTTTGAGGAGTAGGAGGTTTTCTTGTAGCTGCTAAACCAAGAAGTTTGTTTCCCAGTCCCACCCTCTCCCCCGCAGTTTTCAGGAAAGTAAGAATGATGATGAACTGTTCACTATCAGTGTACTTTAAATCACATATCATAAGATACATGAAACAGAAGTATAAACTGCAATCTTAAGGCTCTATTTTTTATACTATATGCTGATTTGTACAGTAAAATGTACTAACCACATTTTCTATCTGTTAATTAATTCTCTATGATTATTGTAATGCACTTTGTTGTTATCTCAGTAAAAGTGACATCCAGATTCTGAAAGATATTAAGATACCATTTATTCGAGTTAACACTTGAAATAAAAAGAGTAATAGCATAGATAATCCTGTGTTGCTTCGTATGCTGGGAACCCTAAATTGGGCAGCATCAGGTGGCAACACACTTATGATCAGAGCAAGGCACGTTGCCCAGGTCTTCTCTGTGGAGATGTTCACCAGCCTTTGAGTCCTTAGAGCTCTTGTAAGTCTTTCTTAGCAGTTAGTTAGTTAGTCGACTGGCAAAAAATATAAGCTGTAATAAACTACATGATGCTTGCCTTGGAAGCTTAAAATAAATACACTGTACTAATGCATTGCAGTTGTCACATCATCACTACTTCTATTTGGAAAATTAATGAGAAACTCATCATATCTCATGTCCTGTTTGAGGAGAAATGTTATTGTTTCATGTTAGCTTCCTAATCTGCAATGGTATAAAACCAGCTATCTCAAGCCCTGACCTAACAATAAGACCCTTCAAAATCTATACAAAATAAAAGATAAAAGTCAATCTATGATCTCAGAAAAATCAGGAAGAGAATATGGCCAGAATATTTCACAATTTGCTGATATTACTTTCTAACAATTTTCTTTAATATCTCTAATGTACAGTACACAAGTGATGATCATAGAAACTTTTTGGTTGGAAGAGACCTTTAAGATCATCAAGTCCAGCTGTTAACCCAGCATTGCCAGGTCACCACTAAATGATGTTCCTCAGCACCACTATTGTGCTGGTTCAGCCGTCATAATTTTATGCTGCTATCAGTTGCCTGATCACACAGGCCAACATCCCCTCAGAAGTCTTCTTTCAGACAGTCCTGCTATAGGTTCCTGTGGGCCCAGCTCCTCTCTGCCCACTTTGGTGCTAGCATCGCCTGCTGGACACAACAGACAGAGATGGCTCCCTCAGTGGCCCTTCACATGGAAGGACACCACTGAGGGGTCAGCAAGATGCAACCAGCCCCAACAGAAGCCACACCTAGCAGTAGCCTCATCCAATTGATTGTCCCCAGTCAACATAATCCTGGCCTCACCCACCACCCCAAACATGGCCACCTGGGTGAGGGCAAAGACACAGAGACACAGGTAGGCAAGGCCCTGCCTCCGGAACATGACAACCACAGGAAAAACAAAACATTCTGCTAGGTTGTGACTCATTCACAGCTCAACTCCAAGTTGGGGCCCACAACTCAGGCCCCAGCACTTCAGAAGCACAGTGTGCATTTGACAAAGACTTAGTGTGGTGATCCTGTAAATAATCATATACAAAGATTCTTGTACTATATTTTGAAAATTCTATGTATTTTGGGCCTGTATATAGCAGCCAGACATTCTATTGTTCTTCAATGGCCTTCCAGTGTCCTGGGAATTCTCTGATGCTCTTACCATTTTGACTAACTCCTACTCAAATTCCTATTTGTGTGTCAGGACTACCCTTTCACATTCATTTCTGTTTTTCTGGATTTCATAGCTTAACTCTACTTACTCAAATTTTAATGTTTAATTTTCACCACTGTTACTTTACACTAAAGCTAGATACATAGCTACTATGTCTGAGTATAGCCATCTTTTCAGAACACCAAACCTTTGTGGTGATTAAGATGATATATGAAGTTGCAAGATGATATATGAAACTTTGTAAGAATATGTGGGGTTAAAATGAGAATACTGGCAAAAAAGAAGTTTAAGATTGCACATTACTTTCACCTGTTCCTTTAACGACAGAAACATTTCAGTTTAACAATTTTTTTTACTGGCTGTGCGTATGCAAGCAGCAAGGTCACACTTTGTTTTAGTTTGGTTTTGTTACACTTTTCTTACACTTATTTTTGCACCTTAAACTGGAGGGGGGAGTGAAGAGTTGCCTCAAGTTAAAATGTTGATGATGTCGCACTGAAATCAAACTGAGGATACTGAAGAGATAGAAGCCACTATAATGTTCCAAACTACTACAGTTCTGTATATCATTGCATGGGCAGCTCCTTTTTATGTGGCATTGTTGAAAGCAGAAAATTTCCTCAAGGTGTATGTGATCTTCTTGGTCCTTATTTTCAACTATCCAATTCCTACTCTTTGTAGAGATGCTCTTGAAACCAATTGCATTCCTGTCTATAAATCTTATCTTGTGTTGAACGAAACTGCACTGAGTCCTATTCTTTTTGAACTTTCATCGCAACCCCCCAGTCTTTTCCATCTATGTTTTTGTAAGGTCATATTTAATGATAACTCTCAAGTGAAAAGTTCTATTCATAGAGGTGAAGCACGTCCTGTCTTAGAGGAAATATTTTCTTGCACTTAAAAAGTGATCCAGGAAAAAAACAGTTTGATCCTTTCTGGTCAGATAAATAAGTGTGATGTGCACAAATATTCACTTAGAACAAGTGGACTAGGAAAAGCAAATTTATTTCAGCCTTCAGATTGTAATGACTTTTTTTACTGTAATTTCAAACAGAGATCAGAAGGTGAAAAGTCTGCTACAATTACCTAATGTATTCAGAGCTTTCACTTCAGATCTTTTCTGTGAACTCTTGTTTTGGAACAAAACCTCAAAGTGCCCATAGATTTGCATTCCTAAAACTGACCAAATTATTTATTTAAATATTGAATTTCATCAGTGAGTGTCACATAGGTCTATTCATGCCATCATATAAAAAAATAATTTTCTTGTTATGTTCTACATTATCCTATTTTTTAACATTTACATTCATCTTCCTTCTCATGAAATTATATTTTAGGTTACTTCTTGAATTTCCTAGAAACCAGTTCTTATTTGCTGATGCCTTAACAAAGATTTTCACCTGCCATTTATCTTTTTATTAATTGTTACCTTGTCCACTTCAAATATTTGTGAAATTAACCCCCCCAAAAAAAACCCTAAGTATTTAATTCTTTGTAGAGTTATTTTCTGTATATTAGAATAAGTATAAATACACATATGTATAAAACAAAATTACATTAAGCTTAGAATCTGACCTGACCTGTACCTGAATGACTGTTGTATATAATGAAGGAAGTTCATTCCTGCTTTTCAAGGTAAGTTGATTGGTATTTCTCTATTGTTTTGTCTAATAAAAATTATTTGTTTATACTGAAGTGCTGTGATTTTTTTTAAGGAGGCACGTACAGAGTAATAAGACATGCAAAACTAAAATGTAAATTTTACAGACAGCCAGAATTAGGTCTGTGTGTAAGTTAATATATTGGCAGGTGTCACTACATGGTGTCACTCCTGAGCCTTTCCAGGTAGTCAAACAAAGGTTGAAGCTAAAGAATTTACTAGGGGATTAAGCTGTAAAAAAATTAAATTTGATTAGAGGTCATCTTCAAGGATTGTTTTCACCATTGTTATATTTTCATAGTTTAACAATAAGTGCATCAGTGTTAAGCCTGTCTTTAACTGATTTGCATGATACCTGCAATACAAAATTACCACTTTAGTAGTATACAAAATTTTGTTATTTTGCTTTAAGTATACACACATTACAGATTTTATGTAAGTTAACCAATGGAGATATGTACTAGACAAAAGATGCAAAACATAAACCGTTCTTAGCTTAAGGTTAAGAGAAAACCATCTCTTTCCTTCCAGCAACAGTAGAACTACCATTTACTTTGTGGTCTCATAATGCTATGGACTTGGAAGGAAAGGTTTCTGCACATGGCTAAAACGTGGTATGTCTTGAAGAAGGGCAGGTTTCCGACACTCTAGGGTGCTGAGTGTCACAATACTTATCAGCTCAGACTCCTAACTTCTGAGGAAAGGACCATGGCCAAAACGAATCAACACCTTCACAAGGGCTTAGTTGCTGAGACAGGAGTAGCCTAGTACTTAGTGCTTGGAAAGTGAAGCCAGGTCCCTACCTCATGACTACAAGAACTGACCTATAAAACTCAGACATACCAGAACACTGTCTGCAAGCTAGGCATTGAAACCACCGTCATTTAGTGTCCAATCATATGGTGCTCATATTAACTATTGGATTTAATAGTCCATGCTGTAAGGAATGGGACTTCAGTTCTGTCCTCTACTTCAGTCCAAATGAACAACCCTATTTGTCTGGACGTTATTCCAACAATATATGCTGGTTTGGAAGGCAGTTAGTTTTTTGGAGGGGGGCTAGTTTCTAGTCTTTTACTGAAGCTGTGTCTCCATGCACAAAGTTATTCAAGTTTTCTTTTGTTTATGTTTGTTTTGTCAAATAAAAATGATGGGAGGTGACTTTGCTGTAGAGACAGTCAGATTATGATTCCAGCTCCTTCTTGAACATCAGCTTCTTGTTGATGTAAAATTTATCTCTAGTTCCTTTTAGAATGTTCATTAAACTAACTCAATTATCCCTTGATGGTTTATTCAGGTTCAGATGCGCTGTGCTGTGTACATTGCCCACTGGGGTACAGGTGCTTATAGACAGCATTGCGCAAGCATGGATACATTTTGATGACTGCTTGGACCCTAAAGAAACACAGATGCTCTCCTGCCAAATGGAACTCTAACTAAAAGTCTGATGGAAGCCAGTTTATGTCTTTTCACATAGTTTTTCTATTACTATGGCGCCTGGAATCTTAATACAGAGACAACTGAATCATTCTTCATGTAACCATCTCTGATCTGGCATGGGGAGATATGAACCCCAGCTAGCAAGCTCCCAAGACCCAAGCTGACTCTCCTCAGCCATGCAGGTGCTCTGATTGCATTTCCAGTGGCACAGGATTTCCCTCGACAGAAGATATGGAAGCTTCCACTGCTTCAGGCACAGAGAATATATCTCACCGTCCTCTGTTAAGTCATCCATTGCATTCACACTGCTGTCTGCAAACCTAACAGAGATTTTGACAGTCTGAAATGCACCACTTCATATCAATTGATATGAAATAGCAATAAAACATCCCAGCAAAACGGTATGTGTGCACACTCTGTTTAGTGCAGATGTGTGGCTGTGTGTCAATCTTGGGTGAGACTAATTTTTCATGACTTAGTATCTCATGTGCTGCAACATTAATATTTGTCCAGAATTCTCAGTAGTAGACAAGCAGACATCCTGGGCTAATATTTTACAGCTGGCACAAAAGAAACATATGTTCTGTGATCTTCCAGGAGATTTCACTTTAATCTCTCCCTTGTCTAAAAACTATCATTTTAGATTGAGAGCATGTGGTTACACAGAAAAACAATCTTTATAAATCATTTTTTTCTTTTAATTTGAGACATGAAGGACAAAATTATTTATTTATTTATAAAAGTTTATAAAAACAAGCATAAAATCTAACAATTACAACATTTTAAGGATGAATCTTACTCTAAATATTTCCTATGGCAGGAGTGACAACATCTGTATTCTGACTAAAATAAAACTGAACAATTAGAAAGTGAATTCTGATGTGGTAAATGAGGCTTCAGTTATTGCAGGCACACATTCCCTTATTTTATCAGCAGATGCTGATGTTACAAAACTGTAACTGGCAATTGAGCACAGATGGTTATCTTTGTTCAGCACAAAAGCTCAAAAGGGAATAGGCACTTAGATAGAGACACCTCAGTCACCCCTCTCAGTACGTTTCCTGTTCTGACTTTCAAACAATATGTCTCTCGCAGCTTTCCAGTCACATGCAAGCTGCACATCCATAAAGGTAACCTCAGTTGCCATCAGCACAGACCAGGCAGTAAATGAAAGCTGATCTCACCTGGCTGAAGCACAGATTTCTGTACTCCCACAAGTGGATTTGCCTTGGGCTTGAGTTATAATGACTCCCACTAGCACCCTGGGCACAGCTTGCTCCCTCCTCTCTAAGAATGAGAGCACAGACAGACTACATCAGATATTTGATGATTGCAGTATTTTTAATTTTTTTTTTTACACTTTCATCACCAATTTCTTATGTACATACTTCAGTGCTGGCAAGCTGAAGTAAGGAAATGTTTCAAATGAAATTTCAAGTTCCTCAGCTTGAGAGAAATTAAAAAATACTTTGTCACTCTGTGACTGAATTTGCTGAACATGAAGCAAGGGACACAATGGCAGTGTGGTGAGTCAGGTGACTGGGTAAAATTATCTTTCTGCTATAGGAGAGTAAAGGAGAGTAAATGCTACCTAGATTAAACACAGATTAACTCCATATACATTTAATTATACCACAGAACAGGTTCCCTCTGATCCTTGCCTTCAATGAGGAAATAAAAGTAGTTGTAGCTAAAGAAGAAAGTTCAAAGAAGTTCTGAGATTCTCAGAAACCATTTGTGACTGGTTTCTCTTTGCTGCACCATGTGCTCTAACTCAGAAGGACTGTCCTTTAGGGGTCACAAGTAGCTGACATCCATGCATGCTGGCCTACCCCTTGGCATTTTGTACATTTGTGAAATGGATCTTCCCAGGTCTTAGCAAAGCTCCTACTCCAGAGAAGAATGTGTATAACTGGTGAATGCTATTTCTATAGCTTGGTTCTGAATTACACGAACAGGGCAGAGAATGTCTTCTGATGAGCTTCATGAAGTATGAGTGCTTATTCAATCTATCAAACAAATATATTTTATATATCAAATTTATATTATATATACACATATAGTATATGTTATATACTCTATATTGCACATTATATGTTATATTATGTATTTTATATATTGTATTTTATATCATATATTATAAAAATTAGCAATGAAAAGTCCAATTTATCCTAAACTAGATGGTGTGGAATATATTGTTTTGTGGTATATAGGTTGATGTCTCTTAAAATGGATGCAACCAGGAAATGTACAACTGTGTGAAGATGAAAAGTGTCTACACCCTTTTTGGTTTAATGTTTCAATAGCTCTGAACAGATGTAATTTGGACTCACTACATTTGTTGAAGGAAGTTTTGTCCAGCTTGATCTTTTTAATGGCCAGTCTTTTTCTCTATATATTATCTCTTTAAAATTCTTGATTGCAATGGCTGAAAAAAAAATCCCTATATGTGAACAGATTGATGCGTGTGAAGTACACATTATGCAAAAAGATAGTAGGCGTGTTGTTGGTGTGGCTGTCTCTCTCTGCCTGCTTGAGATAATTAGTCATGCTGAAAAACTGGTACAGTTCTGTATGATTGCTATGCATACAATCAAACAAATGCCAGAAGCTGGGATAGATGAATATGCTGTGGAAGATATTTGAATTGAGTAGGAAAGCCAAAGGGGAATTTTCTCCAAAATAATGGTTTCTAATGTCCATGATAATGTTCACAGAATTATCTAAATATGAAAGATAATCACATGTTGACATCATTTGATTGACATTTAAATGAGGAAGAGTTACTTGTGTATCTGGAACAAGATGCTTGTAAACTAGTCATAAGGTGGGTAATGGTGGGTGGTGACTTTTATATATTAATGAAAGGCCTTTGTAATATCTTTTATGATTAGGAAATCAAATACTGTATCACACTAATGTTCTTTTCTTATTATTTAAATAGGTCACTGTTTGGTGGAAAATAGAACAGAGAACTTTGTGAAGCATCAGGGGCTTTGTGCTCCACCACCTGAGTGTCCAATTACTGGCCTCAGGGTGCCTGTATCTTACCTACCCACAAATTCTGTTGTACCTTATTCAGTATGGTTTTAGACCGCACAAGGGAAAAAACTGGCCTAGTTAGATTATTCACATTAGCCAGAGGATATTTTGTTGCATGTGATAATATTGTCATATCTGTAGGGGACTGGAAGACATGGACTAGCGCTGAAGGTATCCACCATCGACATCTTGCTTGGCCTGAGGTATTTTAAATCTACACCTCTCCTTTTTTCAAGAATAGTTTAACCACTGGGCTGTATGTTTTTTTTGCTGGGGTCATTCACCTGGGAAGTCTGTGACTATTCTATGTAACATTTTTTTCTTTCTGCCAGAACCATTCATTAGAAAAATACCTGCTGAATCTGCATCTCCCACAGCACACTATGCCTTGCAGCACTGCTGGGGTGTCTTGAAAAAAGCAGGAATGACCAGTGTCATTTCTGAAAAAGAGTAATAAAGAACTATGTTCTGAAAGACAAATTTTCAAACTGAGGTTCCTGAGAACAAAGAGGCATCTCAAACACCTCAAGCACTCTTGTACATAGTTCTAGATTTAAGGCACGTAAAGGTTTTCAGTGATCCCAGTTGAAAGGTGCTAACTTGCATTCCCACTCTTTGTGTTCTGAGTATACCATATTTCATTCCAAATGACCTGATTTTCCACATACTGTATGAGAATTTGAAAACTCACACTTTTCCTTCAGCATTTGAAGTTAAGAGTGCCAGAAGGAAAGGGCTCAGCTGGTATTGTAAACAAATTTTTTAAATGGAGTCTAAGTACTAAAAGGAGCTTGCAGATCCATCAAGTGAAATTTTATTTTTATTAACTCAGTGAGAGTAATGCACAAGTTATCACATGTCAGCTAAGCCACAATATCTGACTGGGAGTATCCTTTTAGCCTATGGCAAACATATGATAATACAATTGGGTTCAATTTCTTCTTATTTTATGTCTTAAGAACTTCTAGGCAGACAGAACAAGCCAGCCATAACTTGTTTGCAGATCCAAGTCTGTGAAAGTTGGTGAACTGCAGCTCTGACCAATTTAAACTCGAGATAAAAACTGTCATAATGGTTTTAACAGATAAGGAAAGTGGATGCTTATTTTAGGGAAAAAATCATAATGCTGGGTTGAGTGTGAAAGACATGACATGATAAAAATAACTCAGAAGTTTAATTTATGATCTAATAGCTGCAGCTCGTCGTTTATGCCTTATATATATATATATATATAATATAGATAGATGGATAGATATATCCCCTCCTCATATATAAGACCTAGCTTGTTAGAGAATTTCTCATTTTGTTGCCTCCAGCCTTTATCACTCTGAACGTTTCAATAGCATTTGGAGCTGATTTTATCCTCCTGTGCCGTTGCTACAGATCTAGTTTTGATTTTTTTTCAGGCTTTCTTTAAAGGGAATTATAAAGGAAATACCTGAAGCACTTGCTTCAGGTAAAGGAAGCAATTTGAGATTACTTAATTAGTCAAAATACAAAATACCTACTATACTATAAAGTCCCTTGCTGGATATGGGTGCAGAAGGTTTTCATTATTTGCAGATAAACAGAAACAGATTTCTGCTATAAGCTGTGGCTCTTTTAAAAACTTCTCAAATGGAAAAAAAAAGAAAAAAGTTATTAATTTAAGAGCTGACAAAATGGTGCAAAACATTTTTACTGCTGTTGACTTTATTGATTACCATTAATAGCAACTCTGTTGTGCAAATTAAAGGAACGCTGTTGACCTCAAAACCTCAGACATACAATTAAGGGTTTCAGTGGTGGATAGAGGACATGAAATGAACCCTCTACATTACAAGGTGAGCAAAAAGCCTTAGAAAATATTAACATTGCTGCACTTTCTCAGGGGAATGCAATGTATTCCACTATGGAAAGATTTATTTATGGATATAGAAAGAAGTCTCAAGCAAAGAATGTTTAGATTTTACTGAAGAGAATGGCTGAGACAGTATCTCAGGCTAGTCCTCGCAGTTCGACAAATGTTTGACTTGGTTATCCTTTTAACCCTTCAGTCACTGTGCTTCTCCAGTGCATTTCTTCCTACTTCTGAAAAGCCAGTGCTTCTTCTGAATCCAATTTTCCTTCCCCTGGTCTACTAACACCTGACTAGCTGCTTAAGTATAGGCTAGCTCTACACTTGGGCTTTGGTCCTATTTTCCTCTATTAATTTAGCTTGTAGATGACATACATGCATACCTTTGATTCAGTCCAAAGAGTATCACAAGGTAATATGTTGCTCTTTGCATGAATAAATGGTAATACTACTGGAAGGCAAGCTTCTGGGTATATGTCCTGTGTCCCCTGTGTCTTTAATAAGACTTTCACAGAGTATTCAGCTGTAATGTCCTGCGACAGCTGAAGACCAAACTACAGCAGAGTGTAAGTGCTATGTATTGTAACGCCCTCTTAAAGAGAGTTCTACTGACACGCTCTGCTCCTGCTGGTCACAGGTGCAGAGGCAACAGGAGTAGGACTGGGGAATATGGAGGTGGCCAAACAGTATGCTCTGACTGCATGAAGCTTCTTTGAGTGAACAAATCTGCATATGCAAATCAGGCTATACAGAAATACAAGTTGAGTAGGAGTGTCTGGTAGCAGTCCTCCAGAGGATAAGCTAATACGCTCAGGGACACACACAAGTGAAAGATGGTCATGTGCAGATCTGAGTACAAAATGGTAGCACTTACCTCCCAATAAAGTCTGGAAATACATCTTTCCACTATATGCGCCATAGCCCACTGCTGTTCTGGCCCGTACTTGGAAGGCATAGATCTTGCCTGGGCTGAGATTTGATATGGTGGCCATATTGGTTTCACTAGTCAAAGTGAATGAATTATCCTCATCTTCTGCCTGTGAATGTTGGTGACCAAAAAGCAATGAGAGACTTCTGCCCATACCACTTGCTCTTCTCAGCAAGTTTCCATGTTGGCCCCATAATCTCTTACAGACCCTCCCAGCCACAACTGCTATTCCAGACCTGACTTCCTTACACACCAAAGCTCTGCCAAAGACCCTCAGTCCTGACCTAAACAAGACTGAGAGACAGAATTACCTTGTCCTGTGGTTCCTTACTGAGCATATCCATTAAAAAAAGCCCTAGCCTGTCCTGAAATTTTGCTTTCTACAAGCTCCAAATTCATGTGTTCTCCTAGGAGAATACAGAGCAAGAACATAATGCTGTATCCAGGAAGCTACTAGACATGTTATTACAAATATTAGACCCTTTTACTGCTAGAAGAACAGTAGCCCTGGGCAATCTTGCAAAAACATTTACATGAAAGATCAAGAATATGGAATGGGAGTTTGCCTGAGCAGCCCTACATACCTCTTCCCCTCAAATCAGTTTGATTAGGAGTCATGAAAGATGTGAATGGAGAACAGCTTTGTATTTGCCACCCTGTAATTCCAGTACATATACAGGTAACTGATATCCACCACTAGTGAATGAAAGAGTACATTTTTCCTCCCAAAATTCCTTGTCTGCCCAGGCATAAATAGAGACACAGGACTTCCTGCCCCAACCACATGACAGAAAATGTTGCAGTAAGTCCAGTTCCAATAGACACATTTGGACACTTCAGCCACTTCTACCGTTAGCTGTATCAGCTGGTGCTAAACTTACTAGGTTGTTCACCACAGCTTTTTAGCTTAGCTACAGGTATCTTCTCTTTTTTAATTTGCATTGTCTCTAGATGGTTCCAGGTTGGGAAACGCAGATGGACTGATGTCAGATGAAGCACGTATTATGAACCTCTGTTTTTTGCTACAGCTTGTTCTTCCAGA
>JAVSBS010021452.1:0-19932 GCA_033124195.1 Coracias cyanogaster
CTTCACCGCCGGGGCAGGCTCCCCGCCGCCGCGGCTGCCGCGGGGGCGCGGCGCTGCCGATGGGTGGTCGTAAAATATATTTATTTGCTACTCGCGACTCTTTTGTCTCGACACCCCCCCACCACCACCACCCCCGCCACTGCACGGGTTACCGGGGAACAGCTTGTTTCGGCGGCGGTTTGCGAGCGCAACGGTTGCGGGGGACACTCGCCGCACACCCCGCGGAGCCGCCGCGGCGCGGAACAAAGTTTCCGCGGGCAGCCGCCCCCCGCCGCTCCGCGCCCCGCGGGCCGGCGGGGCGGGGTGGGAAACCGTGCGGGGCCCGTCGCCTCGCTCCCCGCCGGCCCGCAAACGAAATCGGGCCTCGCGGGCTCCGTCCGCCGACGGGCTCCGCGGGCGGAGGCGCGGGTCGCCGCGGGGGCGCAGCTTGCGCAGCCGGGAGGCCGCCGCCGCCGTCGTCCCCCCGCGGGAAGGTGCGCCCTGGGGGGAGAGGCGGCTCTCCCTCAGGAGCCGCCCGCCGTAGGCGGCCAAACGCCGGTGTCGGCGGAAGGCGCCGCGCCGCGCACTTGCTGCGGGACGATCCCGCGGCGCTGCACCGGCCGGGCGGCGCGGCCCGGCGCACCGGCACCGCCAACTTCGTTGGGCGGCCGCGGCGTTGCCGGACGGACAGAGGGGAGCGGCGGCACCACGGCGGGCGACTCCCGGTCCCCCTTCCCCCCGGGCCGCCGCCGTCGAGCCGGGCACCCCCCGCCCAGGCACCGCGCGTCCCCGGCCCGGGCGGCGCTTTGTTCCACGGAGCCGTGAAGCCGCCCCTCGCTGGCGCGGCCCCGCCGCGGCCTCCGCCCGGGGGGCACGAACGCGCCGGGAACACCGCGGCGCCGGGATGCTGGAAGTGCTCGGCGTGGCTCAGGCCCTGCGCGGCCCGCCGGACCCACGCAACATTTCGAGCTAAACACACCTTTTCCCGACTCTTTATTATTAGTATTATTTTTATTACAACGGTATAATATGTATCTTGGCCTTCTGATGACAGAGGCTGGCGCGTTTTATTCGTTCGTGTTTACGGTTCGAGGTTTTCATCTGCGCAATTGTATCGTATTTCTCGCTTGAAATAAACCGCTTCGAAACCGCCTTCCTTTAATTAACGTCCTGTATTTTCGCCGCGCAGCTGGCAGCGCTGGGTGTCTCTCCGATGGCCGCTCGCCATTAGGACTGGTTAGAAAGCGAACACCAAAATAAATCGCGCTCCTCTTCCAGATAGGTTCGTTCCCCCCGCTCCCCGCGCACCGCTCCCCGGGCGCTTCGGAGAGAGCAGAAAACGCCGGTTTTTAACCGAAGTCAAACCGAGGAGACTCTGGATTACAACATCAAAGCGAAAAGAGACGTTACGAAATTGGTGGAGTTACACCACCATCTGTCGTTAAGGCTCGGGACTACAAAAAGTTCAGACGTTTAATAAATCTTAATGAGAGGTGGCAACTTTGTGCTCCTCTGTCGCCTGCAAATCTTGCCCCCCGTGGGCAAGAGTGGGTTTCCCGGCGTGGTTTGAGCCTCCCGAGCGAGGGGCGGCAGCTTGCCGGTGTCCCTCACGAACCTGTCTTGTCCTCTGCCACTTGTGAGGCCACGGCTTGCTTCTGGCACTCGGTGGCCCCAAGCAGATGCTTTTCAAAATGCCCAGGCACCCACACATCACGGCTCTTCTTGGCCTCCGCAGGTTGCAGTCATAAAAACCAAAGTTTCAGTTAGAAACAAAAACCCCAAACACAACAAAGCCAAGCCCCATACACACACAAACCAACCCCACAACAGAACACCCGATCTCTTATCTCGCCAGTTGTAGGATTCAATTTAGTCCACTTTCTACACCTGTCCTTTTGCGGTGCTGAATCCTGAAAAGGAATATATGGAAAACACACCTTGGAATAATATCTGGGAAGAAGCTGTGATGTTCTAATGCAACCTCTGATTAACATTTGAACGACTGTAAACAAATCCTTACTGGAAGCACGAAGTGATTTTATATTCCCCAGTGTAAACGTGGTACTTGCTTTCTCCATGGCAGAGCTGCAGCACACTTCAGGTCTTTCTAAATTCTTCAGTTGAAGGGCTTGCAGATGCCCATTTGGCAGCGTTGGAGAAGAATCAAGAAGGAAGGAATCTTTCCTTGGGGATCTCTGGGTCCTGGTGTTCCCTCTGTTTCAGAGACCAATTGTTACCCATGCAAGCAGGGATCCTCCCAGAATCCTGTCATGAAAACCATCCATTTATAATTAATTTAGCACAGTTCCTATTTTAAGGCAGATGTGGTTGAGTCATTATTGACCCAAATGGGTTGGTTGCATGGAGTGTGCTTATCATTTGAAATCAACTTTCAGGTTGTTTCTCTTCCACTGTGGAAATCCGTGGCTTTTTTTGCCTGTCTTCAGCCCGACGTTTGGCAAGTGCTTACAGTCCTTATACTGTAATTAGCACAAGGCATTTCCCAGTACTGCTACGAGGTGAGGATGGCAGTGTTTAACATGCTCACACAAATCCCGCTTCCCAATCTGATTCCCCTTCCCAGAGAAACTCCATTTCCTATGTCCTGTCAATAGTAGCTGTCAATACTCAGAGGGAAAGTTCCACTTTTAGCTTGTTGACATGCCAAAAGAAAGAAACTCATTTTCTTTGAGGTTCTATGTCAACTTTCAAGACTATCTCATCAAATGCAGAATTGTCCTGCAGGCAATAAACACTTTCAGCATTCCTTTGTCTACTGAGTTATTTTCATGTTATTCTGAAAAAAAACCCAAACAATTTCTACCTTTTCCATAGCCAACTAAGCTGTCGTAGCCATGTAAGCTCTCTGAATCAACCTGAGATTTCTAAACTGGTGAGAAAGGTGTTTAACACGCATCTGATTAAAATAAATCCTGTGACACTTTCTCAGCTTTGAGAACTATCTAGGCCATTACAACCAGTTATTGATTTAGGAACGTTTGCTAAAAAACTGCTGTCCAAACATTTGCTGATCATTTCAGTGTTTGCACCGCCTACAGTTTTACGTATGCGTAATTTAATTTTTAAGTTATTCAATAGACATTATGGCAACAGCCAAACAACAACAACAAAATTAAGAATTGCTGGTGAAAACAAAAACAAAGCATGGTGCTCAAAGTTGGTTTGCTCGATTTGGAACGAATGGTGCCCTGAACAGTGCTGACCGAAACAAAGGGATTACACTGTGCCAGTCTGATTTCTTTGATATAGGAAAAAAAAAAAAGCTATGCAAATCCTCAACTCGATTTCTGTATTAGAAAAATGTGAGAATTTTTGACATTATATTTGGCACCTATATATAAAGAGGACCTATACATCTTTCTGGACTCTTTTCCTATTTTGTGGCTAGGTTTGGAGAAATACGCCATGCTGACAGTTTGGATCCTGGTCCCCAACCATTAGCTGCTTACATGGAAGTCTTATTTAGCCAAAGGTGAGGAAAGTTTTAAGACTGGTAAACCTTTTGGTGAGTTTCCAAAGTATAACCCGGGGAGCAGTATCACAAACATATATAAACAGGTAGCTGTGTGAGTCCCATGAACAGCTCATAACTTCTGGAAAGTTTGGTGTCTGACCTGTAAGGTGGTGCTAAACTTTAGGCACCTAAATCGCAGACTGTGGTCTTCCAAATCCTTGTTTAGATCCTGAGGAGTTAACATTGATAAGGTGCCAGTAAAATTCCTTAAGCTCCTAAAATACCACTTCTGAAAATACTCAGAATAACAACTATCACAGTCAGGCTGAAAAGCTTGATGGGTTTCCTAAGCCTAACCAACCTCCAAAACTAGGCATCCTCTGTGCAGCTGAGCATTAAATTGTAATTAGGTGAAGTGCCCAACCCATCCTTAAAGGAGCAACTGACCCAAGCCTCCCCTTTCCTCGGTAAGCATCCCATCTGTTGGGCTGCATGCCTACACTTCTCCCACTACTTCCACCAGTCTTCAACCCCTGTTCAGCAAAGTGACACTGTGACCCCATTCCAGACAAACCAAAACCAAGTGCTTAGGTCACAGTCCTGGGAGGTGATTGATGGTTTAGGCCTAAGGAAGGTCTAGAAGCCAATTAAAATAGCGTAACAATGTAGTTCTTGTATATCAAAAAAGACATTGCAGCAACTCCCCTTTG
Source organism: Coracias cyanogaster (assembly GCA_033124195.1). Lineage (NCBI taxonomy): Eukaryota > Metazoa > Chordata > Aves > Coraciiformes > Coraciidae > Coracias > Coracias cyanogaster. The sequence goes on from JAVSBS010021452.1 coordinate 4,165, forward strand.
CTGTCATGTTTCAAAACATTGATGAGAACACCTGCTGCGTTTATGAAACAGACCATATAAGCACCATGTCCAAAAGAGTGTTCAGGGCTCTGAATGGCATGGCAACTTCAAGAAGGGGTTGGCTGCAGTTAAGGCAATGCCGTCTCTTCAGCCTCTTCTGCAGTTTCCTCGAGTGACTCAGAGCACTGACCACTGGGAATTTCACTCCAAGGTTCACAACTTCCTCGCCCTGACGCACAGGCAGCCCAGATACCCATCTTGAGGTTATGGATTATATGAGATTGTAAAAAATCAGGCTCAGCAGTGAAAATGGAGTCCTGACTATAAACCAGAGTCTTCACAAATTCCACCCAGGTCTGAAGTCCAACCTTTCCTTTTCTGTCTTGCGCTCATTTATTTGCATTTTTCCCTTCTTAGTTTTCTCAGACCAAAACTTAAGATATAGGGACTTTCAGAAATTTTTCATTAAGGCTGACAGAAATCTTGCCGACAGGCAGATTTTTTTTTTCTATTTGTTGTGTTGCTTCTACTCTCCTCTTCCAGCTGTAGTACCTTCTCACCCCTCAGTAGAAGGTTGTCTAGAAGACTCTGCCAGAAGCTGTGCTCTGGTGGGAAGCATCACCTCCAAATGAACTGCTCCAGCCTCGCTCAGAAAAAACAAGGTGTGTGGGTTGGTACAGGAGTAGTAAATGAGGGGACTTCTTGTGGTAAAGGCAGCACAAGGCCTCTGATAGACTTGTCCCATGAAGTCTTCACAGGGCACGTCTGAGTTAACTATGGGTGATGGTTTGCTCTCCCCAAGCAATTTTGGGGAGGGGAAAAACAAGGTTCTGTTTCACAGCAGAAAACAAGATCAATTCTGTTATCTTCCCCCACAAAGGTAGTTTTCAACACTGATGTTAAGCTATCACTTTGTAATACCAAAAGAGCATACAGTTATTTTCTAGCTCTTCCTTCCTAAGCAGAAAATGCTTACATTCAGGGCAGTATGTTTAGTAAGCAAACAACAGTTACACCTGTATCTGAACAATGCTTTCCTCTGGTAGCACAGACACAAGGACCGCATAAAAGATGCAAGATTACGTTCAGTTTCATGACATTCACACTTCTGTAACAACATTCCGGGCATTCTGGAAATGTTGTCAGTATTTAGGGTTAAGGGACAGAGCTGTCTTTTTAGAACCCATTTCTATGTCATACACACAAATTAGCATGTATTAAGTAGTCATCTTTCCGCCCACAAGCACTTGTGTAGAATTCATGGGTTTGGGAATTAAATTGAAAGCAGACCGTGGATGTTAACAATATGGTTAGATAGAGGAGTTTTACACTAGTCAGACACTAAATAAGCAAGCCCCTTGTTTAGGTTTATTTAAGCAGACTGCAGGGATGAAGCCTCAGAAGATGTATTTTTAAGGCAATGGACATACTGCCTTGTAGATGTGAATTACAGAGTTCTGTGATACAGGACCAGCAAAGTAACTTGTTTTCCAAATTTGTACGAGACTATAATAAAATAAATGGCAAAATACTACCTGCTTCCTCAGCATACCTGTCGAGGTGTAGGGTCACTTCCTTCAACAGTAAAACCTGCTTTTTTGTTGCTACAGCTACACAGCCAATACAGCTGGGAGGAGAACCAGAGATCCTGCACCATCAATACAAGTGAATATCATAGGGCTGCACTTCAGTCTCAGTTATTTTGCTCATTGTGCAAGAAGCTAAGCAGTGGGCAAGGCTAAATGGCTCAGAGAAACAGCACTTTTTAGAAGAAACAGTTTGTAAAGAAAATAAGTACTACCTGTAGCCTTGGGCATTTGTATGAACGCAAGCAATTTAACGATTTTATACTCAGCTGTTATGAAAAAAAAAAAATTTGTTTACACACTAATTTTTTGGTGTTAGACATCATTGGTAACAAACTGCAGTTACACTCAAATCCTTTTAGTAATTCACAGTTCTTGACTGTAACTGAAGGCTGGAACCATGCTAGGTCCTGTGATCTGTATTCTGACGGATGAGGCTCCAGCTGAAGCTTAATCTAGTATTTAGAGTGTGTGTTCCAGAATCAGCTGCTTGAACCATATGTGCTTTCCTACCTCAGTCCAACCATCAAGAAATTTTGTGTGTGTTTGCTGGAGTGCTTTGTTCATAAAACTTGGCAGTGAGCATCTTAGCTATAGGAGAGAGGTTGACGTTTTCTCCTCACAGGAATGATTCTTCCATCCATGATTATCCTTTATAAGTCAGACTCTCAAAGGAGTCACCACTTTAGGAGCTAAAACAAGTGACCAGTGTATGCCAAAGAACTCATCATATTTTAAAGAAGTCAGATTATCAAAAGGTACAGCTGAATCTTGAAAAAGCTGGTCTTTAAAAGTACTTAAATGGATGCTGACTTCTTAAAAATCTCTTCCAGTTAGAGATGCCGCACACATAAAATTCTGATACTCCTCTTTATTGAAAATCTACCACTGCTGCACTATGCTGCACTACGCAGGTTCACAGAAAACCTTTATTTTGGACCTCCTCCAAATCCATGCAGAAGAAAGGAAAAGCAGTAAGCGCCCATTTGAAGAATTACTTGTACTACACATGTCTGCATACTTCTTACAGTAATTTATTGAATTTAATATAACAGGTGAACTGGTGCTACTTACTGTAATAAAGGTTTAAGAGGGATTATTCTAGGAGATATCTGCTAGTTTATTCACGGATTTTAATGGGGGCTGGTCTGGTCCTAATACAAGTATTACCTGAAAGATTACCTGATGCAAGCATTACTTAAAATCTACAGAAAGGTTGGTGGTTTCACTGTGACTATGGCCAGCTAACTACAAAGTATACGGAGACAAAAAAAAAATTAAAATATAAAGGTCCACCTCTTGTATTCTTTATACTGATATGAAATTCAATTAATCTTATAGTAGTTTGTATATCACAGACTATTTAAAATGTGTCACTATAATCTAGAAATGGGGAAACAGTTTGGCATTTCAAGAAATATAAGATCAACGTGGGTTTTTTTTTCCTTCAGAATTAAACTTTGGCTTCCTTTTGGGTAGACAGGTTTGAAATGACTTTAAATATTGTTATATTATAACTAAATAGTAGTTAACTATCAAAACAACTATGAACAGTTCCTGCACTGTTCTTAGCTAATAACTCCCCCTACCTACACTGATACCAATGGATATATAAGAAACTATCCTATGATAATTAAGCATTGAATTAACCCTAATACCAGAAGGGAAACACTCATTTTGAGTAAAATTCAGGTACTGATAGCAAAATAAAAGATTAAATTCTGTACTGTACATCAGTGTTGGAAGCCTGAATGCTAAACAAGAAATTGGTACCATTCATTTATGGAGTGAATTTGTCCTAGTTGGCCTGAAACCTGATGTGAATGTATATACATGATTGAATTAAAACGAATGTTGTAACATCCTTAGGAAAAATGTAAAGCGGGTAAGCTGAAGCAAGATGGTAATTAAACAACTGAATTTTACGCACTTCCTTAGATACTTATTTTATGAACGACATGGTCTCTTTAGGTTTCTTAAACTGTTAGATGAGGCAGAAGATTCATGTTGATGCTTTGAATCCCTGTAGTATCTTTTAATTTGAGTGTAGGGAATGAGACAAACTAGCCTTCAAAATTGAAGACTCATTTTGGCTAATATGTGCAATAACTACCCCACTGAGTAGAAGAATGGCATCATCTGTTTCCAAGTCATGACAAATTGTAAACAAATAAACACTAATGCGATGGAGAAACAGGGGGTGTCCACTGCAGAATATCAAATCATATCATTTGGCAGTACCTTAAGTGCTTATTTGTAGCAACGGAGAGAGAAAATATGTATTAAAATGCAGAAATTCAACCCAAGCTTAATAAAATGGGATTTAACATTATCATGCAATAGAATTTAAAGGGAGGGTTACTCTTATCAGTAATAATTTCCTAACTCAGAGAGCTGCATCTACCATAAGGTGGAATTAGGGGGACAGTGTCATATGAGGAAAAGGTGATCACAGAATTAAAAATTACAAAGATATAGCAGAATAATTTGATCATAGCACAACTGACAAACAGTTTTCAGTTTCAGAGCAACAGAAGTGGACAAGAAGCAGTAGTTTAAAAAGCCAGAGTTTTGTATATAAATAGGCATAGATAATTGATATTTAAGTGTCTTAAAAGAGTGGGATTTGGTTTTTGCTTTAGCATTAATAAAGATTCCAATACGTCTTGGAAAACAAAGAAGTTCCAAAAGAATGGAAGAATGCAAAAGCTCTAACTGTATTTCTAAGTGGTAAACAGGACAGCATGGATAGGCTTGTCAATCTGATGTCAGTCCCAAACAATGAATGAAATACATGCTAAAATGATACATTGCAAAAAATGAATGCAAAATGTGCAGAGGATATTTGCTGGGAGAAGCTCCCGGTGAGACAAAGAGCCTGTGTTGGAAAAACCAGCACTTTAAAACCCCACAGGGATCACGACAGATAACCAACCAAACAATACCCTTGCTCAGATGTCATTGCAAGGCTGTGATCAGAAGGAACGTATGTCTGCAGCGTAGACAGAAGGTTAAAACCTGGAAAACACTAATGGAAGAGTAACAAGAACTCAAATTTAAAAACATGCATCACAATATCTTCAAACCAATACGTTTTGACAACTGAGGGGTCTTCACTGTAGCAGACAATGTGTAAGAGATTCCAAAAGATGGTATCTGCATTAAGACAAATTCAGACTAGAGCGCAGAGGAACATTTTTAACAGTAAGACTGTTCTGGACAGTAAAACTATTCTGGAATAATTTCTTACATGCTGTCAGGGGTTCCCCATCACAATCAATTTTTAAAGCAAGTGTGACTATTTCCCTATGAATATGCTATCATTAAAATAATTCATTCGGGAAATTTTCATAGCCTGGGTGGTGTAGATATTAAGGCTCCATGATCACAATAGTCAGGTCTGACTTTCTAATCTATGAGCAGTGTTGACCTTAGAACTGTCATCACCAGGTACTTAACATCCCATGCAGATAAATGGGACCATCCATACCATTCCTTCTGGCTGCTCTTTCAGGCAGTTTAAAAATTCAAAAAACCTGTTGTATTGGATTGTATGTGGGAAGATGTATTCATAAACAGAAAGCAAATATTACTAAAGGAAACATGTTATTAATATTTAAGATTTATATTTCAATAGCAGTTAATACTTGCAAGTTGAGGACTCTTTTGTACCATGCACTGTAAAAAAATCTGTTTCAGTTAGTTTACAATGGATCTTACGGCACAATTTGAAGATAACTTTAATTTGTATCCAGGGAACAGGCATAGCCATAGCTGTTGAGGGTACACATCCTATTACTCTGAAACACTGTTCCACTAATCCACGTGGTGTGCATCACTTCATTACAGCACTGAAAAGTCCTGGGTTCAAAGCTTAGCTGGATTCTGTCTTGTAATTGTTCTTGATTGTGCTGAAACAAGTGTGAAAACACAAGTATGAAAGTTCTGACGGCACATTTGCAAGTATTTTGTGGTTTCTTTTATTAAACAATACTCTAAGATATAAAATTCATAGTGTTTGGTAGTCCACAAAATATCTGTGTAGCAGTAGTATTCTTGTTTTCATATTCGACTTCTCTGTAACATCGCACCTGAGAGGATTTAAAGTGAAACAAAGGCTCTATCCTCTCTGGTAAAGAAAGGGATGTTACTCACCAACTAAAACTATGAGTACTGAAGAAATGTACATTTATTTTCTTTTTTTTATTTTTTTGTCTTTTTTTTTTTTCTCCCTGTTGAAGACTTGAGTACTGGGTGCAAAAATCTCCATTTGAACTAGCCTGAGCAATCTCTGTGTTTGTCGTTTTCTTAATTGCTTTTCACCATCTTGTCCAAGGAACACTTTGCAGGGCATAGCTGCATGGGCCATGATGTAATGAGATCTTGTTAGCTAAGCAAGACCAGACCTCAAGCTTAAGCAAAATAAATTCAGATAGACTCTCTGCCCCTTGACCCAGCTGTTTTGCAGTCTTTGAACAGTAAAGAAACTTGGAATCTGGTCACAGATGCCAGCGTAAAAATTCCCTTGGCTGAAGGGAACTGTCAAACGGTGTAAAACCAGAGGAGTTGGTTCCCACTGCTTTCTGTCTTGTCCAAAAAAGCATGTTAAGCAAAAGAAAGGTTGAGAAATTCAGAGGGAAGATGAACTGTATCTTTATTGTGATTATTTCTGGCCGGCATATGGTCCCTTAGGGACCAAAGCCAGCTTCATAAATTAGAACCATACAAAGTTCACAAACTTATTTTATGTTGTAACTTCAGCTGAGGAGCAAAGCAAGACAGGACAGGGCAGGCTGAGAAAGAAGAAGCTCTAACTAGTTCTGACAGACACTCCAACATTTCCTCTGAGCACATTTTTGAAGAGGAGCAAGTATGTATTTCTATAAAGCTTTCTGCAAAACAAGCATTGTTTGCCCCTCCGCAAATGTACAATAATAAATATATCTATATATATATAGAATATGCATATATGCAATATACATGTATAAAAATAGAAATATACACATTAATACATATATATACTAAATAATAAATCTTAGCACTGAGGAAAATGATTACAAAATAGAAGAAGCACATTATCACGTATGTAGTATTTCCAGTAAGAAGTGCAATTAGCTTATACTTTTCTACCCACTGAAGATTTCTCTCTCTTCTGTTAATGCTTGTCACTAACAAATTGTTATTTGAGAGTAGTTGGAGGGATAGTGAGTCAGTGAAATCTTGAGATTATCTACAATCTGCTTAGTTTAAAGATGGGACTGGGTATATCTACACAATATACCTGTGAAGTCTGCAGTTCTGTGCAGGAGTTGCTTAAATAGCATCTTTGGCTAAATATTTTCCTCTCAACCAAACTATCACTTTGGAGGCTTTTTTTTAAACAGAACTGTAAATTTTAGAGCTACTTTTCAATTAAAACTCATCATTTTATGAATTTGTCTAAGAGGTGAGAAAGGATGTTCTAACCAATAGCTGAGATTAAGAAGGAGTGGTGTTTGCTCTGGCACTGATGTTCTGTAGCCTACTTTGCCAAAAAAGATAGTTTGAGGAGATTTAGTTGGAATTTTTAGGATTGCGTAGATAATTTAAAACTATTTAACCCAGTCTTATTTATATGCTCTCAAAATATATGTATTAATACAGTGTCAGTGGCAGGTTAATGTAGAACAAAGGGAAGACAATCTTCACACAAGTTCTTGAACTGCAGTGTTCAATACCAAAATATAGTATTAAGTACCTTTATTTTGAAAAGTCTGGATGGTTTCTGATCAATAACAACTTTCAGATTTATAACTGGTGGAAGAAAGGTGATTACCTTCCTTACTCATCTCTAAGGGATTCAGAAATGCATCTTACCGAGTTGTGACTAAGAATTATACCGTTCTCATGGGAATGTGCTTTGAAAGAGTCTTCCTCCATCAGCTGAACCTTAAGGCATTGACCATTACCCCAGATGGGTCACCAGAGCTGGGCCGTCAGCCCCCGCATTTGAAAACAAAACAGTGAGTGGAGGAAAAGCAAGTGCAGAGGGTCATCACCAACACTGAGTAATCAACTCACTTGCAAGTGGTACCAAGATTACTGTGGTAAATATATTTAGCATAACTTAAAATCTAAGAACTAGCATTTCAGCCTGTAATTAGAGAGTGGACCCTCAGTTCTGGGAAGCAATGCTTCTCAAAAAGAGTTGGGGATCAGAGTTCACAGTCGTCTGGGTATAATTTCACAATGTGACTTAGTGCACAAAATGTCTAATATGAGCTTAATAAATAGGCATCAGAGGAATAATGAATGAAGATGGGTGTCGAGAGTTATTACACTGTTGTTGTATTTAGCACTGATGAAATCATTACTGGAATATTTTGTCCAGTTCTGAGGTCCATGGTTCAGGAATATTGTTGAAGAAGTTCAGAGGAGAGTCACAAGCATGACTCCCAGACTCTTAATCATGCTTCAGGGTAAAAGACTCAAAGAGCTCAATCTGCTTAGTTTATCAGTTGAGAATACTAAAGATTGATTTGGACTTAACCTCTAAGCTGTTACCATGGTGAATTATGTTTGATTATGAACTCTTAAATCTAGCAAATACATGAAATTAGAAATAATAGAAGGAAGTAAAATAGTAGGAAAATGTGGACAAACTCATGCTAGAAACAAGGATGCATATTTTTGCCAATTGGAGTGAGCAACTTTGTAAGGTCTGTGGCAAATTCCTTCTAGCAATTTAAAAATGTTTTTCTAAAAGATATTTTGTAGCTCAAACAAGAATTAACGCAGGCATCTCTAACAGCTTGCTCTATAGAATAGTACTTCTGGTTTTATAATCTGCAAAACTATGAAAAGACTAGGCTGAAATACTGAGCTTTGGGACCTTGCAGCCATCAAAAAAGAGGTCTCCAAAGGTATCAGTACAAAACCTATGAGTCTAAGGAATGAAGAGAGTCGTTGCTGGTAGCATAGCTTTCTCTGAACACGGCTTTTAGGAGACACTACTGTATTTTTTTTTAAGATCTCCAGAGAAACTATAGGTATACCATTGGAAGTTGTTTTACAAAGATTAAATTAGTTTATTAAGCATATACTAGCATATAAAGTACTAATTATTGTGTAAGTAAATCTTGGCACTTTCATAAGGCTTTCCAGCAAAAAAATCTCATAGACAACAATGAATAAGTCACGTCACTCAGAAATCTTCTGAAGTTAGTAATGATCATCATTTGCATTAGACAGGGGACAAATTGAGAGACATAGAGTGCCCAAGACCAGAGAGGAATTCTGGGACTTGTCTGTAAATAAATGGAAATGAAACAAAACTCTTCCGAGAGCTGTTCCTGTGCTTTAACAAACTTTTCTTTTTTTTTTTTTTGGTAAACATCCTAGCAGGTGACATTCCTGCTCTTGTGTCACTATTGATCCAGCCCTGTGTCCAGTGCCAAAAGGTATTCTGATGCTGAAAGTGCCATCTCTTTCCAATGACATATAGAAAGTAGAGTCCTGAGCGCTTACCCTCTGACTTATTCTCATTGCACTTGTATAAGGAAGAGGTAATATTGATTTTGGTGTCTTGTCAAAATTCCAACTTGGGTAATTAGTTTATTCTTACCTTCTTATTCTACCTTGAATTTCTGTATTGATGATACTTTTCATGAGCCTCCCTGCAGAAAAGAATACCTTACAACAGAAAAGTTTGCAGTATTAAATGAAACAAACTGAAAAGCAATATAACACGTCTGCTGCTTTACAAAATTTTCATAAAGGACTCTGTAGGGAAACCAATTAAATGAAATTTTAATGTAAGTCTGTCCTGTGCCCCAGAAATAAAATAGATTTTTATTATCCCTGCTTTTAGAAAATGTAGGAATTGCCTTCATGATACCAAATATCCGTTTTAATGGTTACATTATGGGTGGAAGACATGATGCGAATTCAAGGATAAACGGTGAAAATGACACATATTAAGCAACAATCAGCTTACTGCACTTAGAGCAACAACAAAAAAAGAACTTCTAGCAAGAAAAAACCCAAAAGTCCCATCTGTTACTATCATTGAACAAAATCAACATAAAATGAACCAACATTATTTTGGTCTTTGATCTCTTGGATACTTTATGACAGAGGTCATAAATCACATAATTATTATCTGATATCAAGACAACTTGAATTAACCTCTTACATTCCTAAGGCAAAGAGAGCCCTCATCGCAAGTCAAAATCTGCTTGTGTGGAGTAAGTAATCTTACTGAGGGAAACAAAGCCCTTTCCTCCCATTTTAGTCTAAATTGGACTTTTGAAAACTTTTCAGTGGTTCGGAGGTGGAAAATATCATACTGAAACTCATCAGATCACAGACATTTCCTATTTGTTTATGGAAGCTGTGGTTACAATGTGTAAATCACATCATCACTTGGGTTCTGGCTTCTTTTAATTGTAGGCTTCTTCCTTTTGCTCCTCTTCAACAGGCTGCTGAGATCCATGAAAATTTGGAAGGCCTTTAATTCCGACATTTCATTCCTGCCATTGATATGAAACAGCCTACATTTGACGAGGTTCAAAAAACACAGCAGAGAATAGTACACACTTGGATTTTCTTTTTTCCAACAGGCAGTATTGAATAAGATTGGGCTTTGTTTTTTTACCTCCTTGAAGAGAATATTTCCAGGAATACCAGTGCTTCTTTTTTTTTTTTAAACAGTTTAAAAATTTTTACTGTAAATTGGCCAGCAGGAATGATGGGCACCTCATGATTAAAACACCTTATTTTTATGTATACAGCAGACAATCATTTGCAGCAGGCACCATACATATATATTGTGAAAAACAGGCACACAATGGAAGTTCTTTCACAAAAGAAATGTACTTTTCCAAAAGAGTGATGTACCTGCAATACCGTATAACAAAAATATAGCAGCTAGACTAATAGCATCAGAACGAGGTCACACAGAACCATGACCAATAATTCAGCATTTCGAGCACAAGAACAAGAAAAGAAGACAATACGTAAGCTTCATAATGAAAAACATAACAGAATAAACAGAGAAGATTCTTTTACTGGCAACACTTGGAGCTGAAGGGCAGCCGAAAGGGAGTTTCGTGCACATCCTCACAGGAAGGGCACCAGATTAGGTAGCCCATAGAATGATCTGTGCTTGAAAAACTGTTATGTGCGGCTTCTGTGCAGCTGGATGGCAGGTCCTGTTTTCAGGCAGCCTGTGCACTGGTTTCCCCACTGCTGAAATTAAAAGTTAACAATAAACACAAATTTGAAGATCAGGTGTTTTTTTTCTAGCAGCATGCCACTTTCACCCCGATCAGTGTCTTTTTGAAAGATTTAACTACTGTTACCACCAAATGTGGCCAACCACTTCTTTACTCCGCTTTTTGTTCCTCTTTTCACTATGCCTTCATGGTGCAGCATTATTATTTCTCTGCTTTTTTAATTTCTGGTTTTACAATAATAAAGAAGATTGTTCAAATTTCTGGGTACTTGGCCAGAATTATGTACAGGTACCGTATTAGATACTACCTCCATAAAAACAATTGGCTCCATGGGCTTGTATCCAGCTGGATGCTACAAACTAGACCCAGAGCTCAAGCTAGCATGTAATTTGTGCAGGGTGAGCTCCCACATGGACCAGAGCCTTGAGCTATCACAGCAGTGCTGGTATAACCAGATGCTGAGGTGCTGTGCAGTCAGGGTCACACTGAATGAACCCTTCTCTTTTCTGGAAATACTGTATTTGTCATTGCGTTGGCCTTTGCAAGGGATCTATAAGATCTGAGGAAGGCTCCTTTTGCCCTTATGTCTTGCATATGTGTACAAAAGGTAGGGACAGACACATGCAGTTCACAAAACTTCCAGGCTATAAGGCACTGCGTGGGAATAATACATCTGATAACTTGTCCAGTGTATGTGCAAATAAAGACTTAGGCAAGTGAGCAAGGACAGGTCACCATTTTGATAATGGAGATAGCAAAAAGGTTGGAGATTTTCCATTATATAGAAAATTTAGTTCCATTGATTTAGACAGATAATTCTGACATTGGGATCATCATCACTACTTCATGAGTCAGTGTTCTTTCCTTGTGACAAAGGAAGGGAAAGACAATGTACAGTATGGCACAGGATCAGGTATCACTCTTATACAGAGTTATGAAATAATGAGATTATATAACTGAAGATATCCATTTCATTATATAATTAAATTATATAAAGACAAGCTATGCAAATTATGCTATATTATATTGCTATAACAAGCACTTAAATGGACTCATGGAAAGAGTGAAATTCTTTAGCAGGAATAGAAATAAAGAGACTTCTGAAAAATCCTACAAGTGCTACTGCCTACACAAGACCTACTCTCTTTTCAGCTAAGTCCATATTTGGCATATCACTATAAATGAGGGTGAAATCCCCTGAAAACAGGAGAGATATTCCTAAAATCTGCTGGAAATGATAGGAAAATATGATTTAGGAGTAAAGCCATGGGAAAATGTAGCAATCGCAGTTCTGTCCTATATTAAATGTTCTGATCAGGCTAACATTTATTGGTGCAACTTCTTCCTGAGTTCCAACAAATCTACACAGGGGTGTCTGAAAGTTCTGAATTCTGCTATGCAATTTATGATAGAAAAAAAAAAAAGAGGAAAAGAAACGTGTAGGTGGTCTGTATTCGAGTCTGTGTAATGGTAGATCTCAGTGTGGAGTGTGATCCACAAGAAGCACATGGCTTTGTGCCAGATTTGTGTTCTCTTGAAATTGGGGTTGACCCAAGCATCAAGTGAAAATAACTTATCCTTTATGTAAGTTGCATTTCATCTAGCTATAAGTAAAAATGAGACTAAGGGCAGCATTGCTTTCTGAATAAAATGTGTTAGACTGATATATATGTCCTCAATAAACATTTTTTTTTAACCTAAGTTGCAAATATTCAGGAATTTCAGATGACCTCAGACTCCTCTGAAGAAGATAAACCAGGGTAGGCAGTGTCTTATGACTAGAATAAATAATTACCTGAAGCCCCAGTGTAAGGTCCATAGAAATCAACAAGAATCTATTGACTTGAGGGAATTTTAGATCAGGCTCTGGAAGAACTCGGGGAAATCACTCCTCCTGCACATCACTTCATTCATCTGCTCAGTGACTACAACATACCTACACATTCTGTGACAAGAGAGAGTCTGCCAAGTGACTCCCACAGCATTTTCCCCTTTCATCCAGGAAACTCCTTCATTAGTGATAAGCCTCTGTGCCCTGGCATCCATGTACCAGTCAAGGGGAGGAACCTGTTTGTAAACCAGATGCTTTGACATAGCTGGAACTTGGAAGGGAGGCAGAAGTACTTGGCAAACAAACTTGTAATAAGTGCACTTTGCCTGAAATGTTTATAATTCGTCCTTGAAAAATATGCTGAGAAGATGGGCACTAGACATACTGCTTGACTTTGAAGTTCAAGTTTGAAGGTAGGGATCCTGAATACCTCCCTAGGAACGTTTGAAAAAAACAACCTGGTGCTCTTGTGAAGTAAAGAATGTGCTTGAGGAGAGGGGGTAGGGAGAGTTTTAAGTCCCACTGTCATGTCATCTGCAGAGAAATGATCAAGGTCCAGAGAAAGGCGGCTTCACTGGTAAGCAGCAACATGTTCATATGAAGCTTTCCTAATTTGCTGGTAGATCTTTAATAAGAAGCACACAGGTATAGCAAATATCCCTTCCAAGCCATGTTTATACTTTCAGTTTAGCAACATACTCAAAAATCAGGGAAATGCATAAGCACATGTGTCTTAAAATAAGACACATGAAGAAGGAGTTACTTTGCTCTGCTGGGATATATGTGATGTCTATTGATGACCCACAAAATGCTACTCCCAAGAAAAGAGCAGCAACTAGAGCTCCTCCTGGAGACAGTCTGATCAAAGAGAAAAGAAAAAGACCTTAAGGGCTCAAAATGTGAAGACCAACCTGACAGTTTCTTCCCTGTTACAGTCTTATTGCTCTGAGGACAGACAAGGGGTGCAGGTAGAAGTGTTGAACACAGATGGAGGGTAACCTGAAAAATTTTCTGAAACCAGACTCAGCAAATGTCATCACTTCTCTTTCCTGCTTTGCTCTCCTCTCATCCTAGAAGCCCTCTCTTTCCTGAGCAAGTGTGTAACAATTAGCGTAAAGCAGTGAGGACAGGGAGGCAAGGGGTGTTCGCATGGAACTTGCATAGCAAACAGCTGTCCAGAGAGGAGATACCTCCTTGGCAGGGAAGATGATTTGTTGTGCAGGGCAAAGATCAGTTTTTGGGAATGCTGTGAAGCTCTGGAGGCAGGTGGAAGACAAAGACCTGACAGGGGCAAGGCGATATAGCTAAGACTGGCTTGGTGGGCAAAGTGAGGAGGGAGTCCAGGGGCCTTCTGCTGGAAAGTCAGTGGCAGGACCTGGGGTAGGGCAAGGTGGAAAACTGGATTGAGGCAGGTTAGCTGGACCTTGCAATGAAGTTTCAGGGAGGAGAAATAGACTCTTGTACTCCAGGGATGGTCATTGTGGCTGGAGGCTGGGGATCTAAAACCCCACAGAAAAATTAAAGGACTGAACTGAAGCAGCTTAGGAACCACTGCTTTAGAGCCTAAGTCAAAAGCTAGGTAAGATAGGAAGAGCTAAGGAAAAGAATACCTAGGAATTAATAGTTGAATAAAAAGCAAAATAATTTTGCCTGTGTTTAATTAAGCATGTGAATAGTTTCATTGATACCTAGTGGGAATACACATGAGTAAAGATAAACACACAAGATAGAAACCTGAAATAGGAAATGGTGCATAAAACTGGGAATAATTAATATGGAACAGAAAGGGCTGAGCAAAACAAAAGCAGAGAGAGAAAAGAGAAGGGCAGATACAGTTTTTTAAAAAAAGCTGATTAGATGCAGAAATCAAGATACTTTATCGATTATTTTCTGTTGATGGTTTAAATATATGAAAACATATTTAATACTGGTATTGCTTTTAAAGGCTCAACTTAGAATACACTGAAGAAAGTATATTCAGCTTCCTTGGATTAGTAAGCAGGCGAGATTTGCATTTAAAATAAGAGTCCAGATCGTGTACCCTCTCAGACAGGGTTAAACCAGACCAGAAAAAATTGCAGGGTCAGGGCCAAGGCAGCTGCCTGCATGCCTGTTATGTCTGTCATTGTTTGTTTTGTCTTTTTGGACTTGTAAGCTCTTCAGGCTAGGAACACTCCCCATGGGGCCCATCCAACCTTCACTGCCTTCAGTGGGCACCGGGTAGGGCTTTGTTTGTCCAGCATGTGGCTCAGAGGAGTCAGGGCCTGATTGAGACTTGTAAGTTATAGATGTAATACCAGCAAAATATCACATGTAGTCCCTGAGCTACGGCCCTGCTTGTGTGTTTTGTCTAACACGGGCACCCTGCACAGCCATGAAGTTGCACCCACATACAGCAAAACAGCGAGTTTTGGGGTCTCAGACACTATTACGACCAGTGAGCATAAAGGCAGGGCAGATGAAAAGGCAAATTGAAAGCAGTCTTTGAAAGCGCATGTGCTTATTTTCACACTAGTTGTGGTGACACAAGCTCCGCCTGCACCACCACCGCCATCAGGCAACCAGCAGCACTCGGAGGAGAAGGGGTCCAGCGGCTCTTTTGCTGGACGCAGGTGTCTCGCTGTCCCCGTTGCAAGTGCCAAAAATAACAAGCATTACAAGGGCAGAGAAAAAGGTGTGAGAGAAACCCTGCACACCTGAACCTTGCCACTGCTAAACACTCAGTTCGCACTTGGCCCCGGGGCCCGTAAAAACACCTCAACCACCACCCCCTGCTGACGGCTCTTCCCTTCACCCACAGACCTGCAGCTCCCTCGCAGACCGGCCACCACTGCTGGGCCACACCCGGCGCTCCTCCCGGCCCCCCGGCACCTCACCGCGGGCGGGCCGAGGGCAGGGGGCGATCCGCGGCCGCGCTGCTGCCCCTGCCGCCATCCGCGCCCCGCCAGCCCGCCTCGGCTGCAGCGCCCTGCGCCGCCCAGGCCGCGGGCCGCGGCGGATGTCGATCGCGACGGGCAAGGGGGCAGAGGCCGCCCAGGCGGGCCTGCGCGACATGATCTTCGCGGCCGATGGCGCGACGCGCCCGACCCCGGTCTATGCAGGTGCCTTGCTGGGGGCAGGGGACAGGATCATTGGC
>JAVSBS010021453.1:0-37994 GCA_033124195.1 Coracias cyanogaster
GGTTGCCCCTTTCTTCTGGACCCCCAGCCCTCAGCTATTGACCCACATTCATTAGATCCCCTCTCAGGCTTCTCTTCTCCAGACTAAAAAGCCCCAGGTCTCTCCTATTATAGGGCTATAGTCATTAATATCTATTATATACTACTATATTATATATATATATACTACATATACTATATCATATCTATTATATACTATATTATATACTACTATGTATTATAGGGATATAGTCATTAAAGCCACTCTGGTCACCACAGGGTGCAGCGTTACCGACACGTACAACCCGGAGTTGTGTCCACACGCACAACGCTGCCCTTATTGCTACAGAAAACAAAAGTTGAGCTTTAAGTGCTTTTTACAAAAAAGGATTCCTTAAGGTTAGACCTCTGCAACAAATCCTTTGCGTCCGTCACGCGTCACTGAAGTTCAGAGATCTGCCAATGTGGATAAATGCAAAGGACCGTGAATATGAGCTGGGAAGACACCTGCGAGGAACACGTCAGCAGCAGAACAAGTTCACAGCCAGCGTTTGAGCTGCGGCTGGTGGAAATGACTGGTAGCTGTGGGGTCAGCGAGATGCTCAGACATACTTTACCTTAGCTAGTCTTTCAGGGTCACCAGGATGTCTTGGGATGACCTTCTGCAGTCTTTGGAAACCATAATCTATGGTTGGTTCATTTAAAGCTGAAAGGAAAGTAGAAAAAACCCACCATATTATAGGAGTACAACTACCTGTCTATCTTAGTATGACTCTTCCGTTTCATTACCTAGGAAAGCTGCATTTCACAGCTCCTTCACAGAAAACCTCTCCTTTCCCGGGGTCCTAGGAGGTGTCCATCTCCCAGGCAAGTCCTGATCACTGGGTGTAGGACAGGCTGGATACTAAGCTCAGCTTTACAAGAGAAGCCCTGATCGCTTTTCAAAGCCAATTCTTATTCCACTGCTAAGAAAGCCAAGACACTCCAGCTAGTCCTGTTGGACCATGTTTGTGAATATTTGTGTGCTATTTGCAAAACTTCCTACTCAACGTATCCCAGAGGGTCACGGTGCTGAGTCTGGCTTACTCAGGGTACAAAGAAATCAGGACTTCTGCACTTAAAACCGCGCCGGTTTCCAATTGTCCTGGTTTGAGTTAGAGCTGACCTAATTCTGTTCAGTGATTTGACCTAAAGCTTGACACCAGTGCTGACATCCCACCCTCTATCAAAGACTATTTCAAAGATACAGCCGGGAAGCACTGCCACAAAACACAAAATATTTACTCTGGACAAAACATGGCAGCAACGCAGCGAATTATGGCACAAATGCAAATTAAAACAGGTCTTCTACTCTGATCGTTGTACAGCCAGAAATCAGAGTAGTGTATTTTAATCGGCACATGACGCGCTGCCGTCCCAAACCAGAGCACGGCTCTTTGTGAGCCACGCAGGTTCCACACACAGCCACTTCACTGCCGTCATCTTAATCTCCCGTGGATAAACTGAGATATTCTGACCCAGATCCTCAGTGAGTAAGAGCTGGAAGAGCCCTACCAGCATTGCTGATGATTTCGTAAAACTTCAGATGCTTTAATACTCTCTGCTATGGGACTGTGGCAATAATTTCTGATTATTGAAAATTAAACTCCAAATTTATGCCGAAGCCTACAGCCAGTTCTGTAGCATTCAGCAGGCTTTGACTGCCTCAAACACATCGGGATTATTACTGTTTACAAATACAGGTATGGATTTTTAGAATTTCCTTATACTTCAGAACACGTATTGTAAATTAAATGACACATTCACGCTGCGAATCTCAGTGAGAATTCCGTGACACACTCAGTGAGTAACACTCATTGTCAGTCCTTTCGCACCATCATTCACTCCAAGCTGCTTCTATCCTCTTGAACCGCTTGTGGTGCTTTTGAAAAATAAATATATTTTGAAAAAACTGCCTGGTGACGTCAGCAGAGCTGAAAACACCTGATCGCAGAAGACGCTGATGGAACGTATTGAATCTTCCAAAATACACTTGGCGTCTTCCAGGGTGAGTGTCTCAGACACCAGAAGAATGAAACTATCAAGTGAGACAGACCATTACTGTGATCCAGGGTCTCTGTTTATCTGTGCCTGTCTTTGGTGTAACAACACGAAGGTAAAAGGTCATATTCCCCGCTGAGATCCCTTTTATATTTACTTTTTATTAAATAATTATGGCATGGCACGAAGTTTAAATATTACAGGAGATAATCAAGTGGGAATTGAGTCGAGAAAACCCAGACCTGAGAATTTAGTCTTGGCTATACTTAGAATGTCTTTGCTCTCCACTGGGAGCCATTCTGGTTTGCTTAAGGAGTTTAATAATACACATTTCAACTGCCACAGAATCTACATCCCATTTGGGAAGAGGGATTTTTTTTTTTTTTTTTTTGGGGGTGGTGGGGTTTTTGCCAATAATCCTGAGAATTACTGGCCAATTCTCTCAAGGGCCTATACATCATTATGTGCCATTTCTCTTCTTGATTACAAGTCTAATCAGTTAGGATATGTATATCTTAGGCTAAGCAAAAGAAATGTCAAAAATATAGGAATTTAAATATACATGTACACATAGTTCACTAAAAATAGCGAATGGGAATATACAAAATGCTAATTCAGTACGGAGAAATTGGCTGTTATCCAACAAACATTTTTCCGATGGATTGACACGGACATTTGATAGACAAATAGCGGCAAATCATTTCTCAACAATGTTGAATTGTTCGAAGGACTCCTCAGCCACTTTGAATCAATGTCTATATTGAGTCTTTCAGCACAAAAGGTTTTCTGTCCAGCTTGCAACAAAATTACCTGCTACTGGTTTTACTCATTAATGAAACAAAAATACCTGTGTCATTAAATCCTGCTCAAAACCAACGTTCTACATTTGCAGACGTAAAAGGTACCTTTTCAACTGAAGGGTAGGACGCAGAATCCACCAGCAAGTTTAAAAAGCTTCACCACAAA
This sequence comes from Coracias cyanogaster, assembly GCA_033124195.1. NCBI lineage: Eukaryota > Metazoa > Chordata > Aves > Coraciiformes > Coraciidae > Coracias > Coracias cyanogaster. The sequence continues at coordinate 2,985 of JAVSBS010021453.1, forward strand.
ACCGCTTCCCCTGAGAAGAGAGCTATGGGATCAGGAGTGATTGATCTATGTGTTACACAGAAATATGCCCAAATTATATCCAAATGCTTTGGGGTTCATGGGCTGAGAGGCTTGCTCATGATTTCCTACAAATCAGATCTCCTGACATGGAACCCCCAAAAAAACTGGTTCAGGTGCAGCAGAATCCCTTTGGCAGCTCCCAGATCCAGTGTTTCAGGCACGAGGGGTCTCCTGGGTTTCCGAGAGCATAAATAATTGGGCATGACATGATATGACGTATGCAAAAAAAGAGCAACCATCTAGTGAATAAACTAAGCTGTCGGTTGGTCTGTAAACCCCACGCTAGCACGACTGTCTCAACAGCAACGTTGTTAGAGCCAGCAGCAGGGAGAGGTCTAAACACCCCCGAGTCTGCCTGGCTTTATTTACGACAAGGCTCAAACAGAGCCGAGCACAGTGCTTCCTCTTTTCTATTGCTCCTTACCCTCCAAAACCCGTCCTTTCATTTAAATACAAGTCTCCTGCTATTATGATTCACTGGAATAGGAGAAAAAAAAAAATAAATTCTCCCACTTGAGCAACCGATGCCATGACATCTGTCCGTGTTCACACAACCTCAAACAACGGCTCGGTCCCGCTCACCTCAACAAGGACCGGCTCAGGTACCCAAAGATAACGCTGCTGACATTTAAAGTATTAATTATTTCCCCACACATCGAAGCACGTAAGACTGTTGAAGGAAGATGATGTTATGAAGATCTGCACAATTTACCCTGAGTGACAGCTCATTCTGATATTGCCGGTGCACGCCTTGGGAGATCCGCGCTCTCCCTCTCTGCCACTCAAAACCAGGCCACATTACGGACCTTAGCAAAGTTCTGCAGCTCGTCTTTGCTTTATTCCGTGAAGCGGGGCAAAGGGCAGCAAGTCCTCTGTTTGCGGAGGGTAAATGAGAAGAAACAAAGTTTGTGCACCTCTAGAAATCTCCTGAACCTGGAAAGCTGAGCCAGAGGGAGCATAGTGTCAGCAGCATGGTGCCAGGCCTCCTGACAGAGGTGAGCGTAGAGAAAAAGGCGCCAGAGGCCTTCAAGGCTGGAATTCCAACCTTGTACCAGGGACTACCTTCACTCAAGCCAACAGTAAAGACATGCTTGGTATTTGACTAAATACCTATTTGACAGGACACATGGACCTGGTGGAGCGGGGTCAGAGGAGGCCCCAGCAATGATGGGAGGGTGGAACCTCTGCTGGGAGGCCAGGCTGGGAGAGTTGGGCTTGCTCAGCCTGGAGAAGAGAAGGCTCCAGGGAGAGATTCTTGTGGCCTTGCAGGACTTCAAGAGGCCTGTCAGAAAGATGGGGAGAGACTTTTGAGCAGGGCCTGTTGGGACAGGACAAGGGGGGATGCTTTTAAAGTAAAAGATAGAGATTTAGACTGGAGAGAAGGAAATTTTTCACGATGAGGGTGGTAAGCCCCTGGCCCAGGTTGCCCAGAGAGGTGGTCGATGCCCCATCTCTGGAGACATTGCAGGTGAGGTCGGCTGGGGCTTCAAGCAACCTGCTCTAGTTGCAGATGTACTCATTGCCATGGGTCTGGGCCAGATAATCTTGAAAGGTCCCTTCAATCCAAACCATTCTGTGATTCTTCCTACAGAACAAAACCATTTCCATGTTGCTCGCTGCAGTTCACTTACTGTAATCATGCTAATCCTGGGCTTGGGAGGTCCATACATTCTGGTCAGCCTACTCTGAGGGGTACCTTCTGGTCTAGGGATGGAAGGAGGCTGCTGGCAGTGTTGTGCAGTGGTCCTGTTCTGCAGTTGCTGGGTTGGTAACAGCTCTTCCAAACACCCTCCTCCCAACACCGTGTTGCCTCCTGTTGCACGTTTTCCATAGGCTAAAGCGGTGGTAGGAGCTGTTCTCCTCAAGCGCTTTCTGTCCCTTCAGTTGTGTTCTGGCCAAGTGAACTCGCTCTTCCAATTTGTAGAGCTCACTGCATCCTTGTAAGTGTCGTTTCCCACAAGCAGATAACAAGACCTTCTCAAATCTACTTACAGGCTTTAGCAAACCAGCGCCTGCCTATCCTCGGTACCTGGCGCAGAGACTGATACAGCACAACCCGGGAGTCCGACATATCCCACAGATTATTTTATATTGCATTGCTCTGACAAGTTAACCCCTGGAGGATTTCTGCTCAGCGAGGAAAATTATCTTCAAAATCTCCCTGATATACACATTTCCAGGTGAGCGTCTCTATGACAAAGTAAATGCAGAGCTGTGATCAAACCGGAGATCTGAAAGCCTACGAGACACATCCTCAGCTGGCGTAAACTGAGGTAAGTGTTACTAGAGTCAAGAGGACTTACAGGGGCAGAGAACTTGAATTTGTGTAGTATTTAAAGCAGAATATGAGGCTATTGGTGCATTAGCAGCACAGGAGAAATGTTTTACTGTGCTAGGAACAGATGATGGAAGAAAAATACTTCAGAACGTGGAGCTGTACGTGCAACCTGTACTCTCACCAGATGAACGCACGCATCGGGACTAAACGTTTAGTTGCGGTGATTTAAAATTAAATTTTTATCTCTCCAAGTATATACTTTACTAACCTACCTAAGTGGGTTCAGCAACAGCTGTGAACATAGAACAGGCCGTTTCTCCGGGTTGTTGCTGTACACCCAGATGCCCACAGAGTCCTCCTGGCTTTGCTCTTGTGAAAAAGTTTTCCACCTGGGAACCTTATGGAAAAGTCCACACATCGCATTTCGGCGCTGAGAGGAATTTGATGGCTGAGTTGCAGCACCCTGAATGATAGCACTTAAGAGTGGAAACGCCAGCACAGCACACTTTGCGAGGAGCCCATTATAAATACACATTACGGGACGCAGACGAGCTCCCGTAACAGCTCCACTGCGGCATTTAGATTTACCCTTGAAATTGATATCTAATTTTTACGCTCATCTTTTCAACAGTTTGCCATTTTCTTCTTCAAACAACCTGTCTTATTGTGACTCCTTTAAAGAAAAAAAAAAAAAGCTCAAGTATAATCAGGTCAAACATTAATATTTGATGGTATATTAAATATTGAGGGCGTGGGCAGATACAGACAATACTAAGATCATTGTTTTACTGTTCCCATGTTTTAGAAGAGTGATGGTGGTGGGGTGATTAAAGACTAGACCTGGAGAGATCTGCTTTTCTGCCCATCTTCAGCTTTCCTCTATAACCACAGGCAAGCGGTTAATCTTTCTCCGTCCTTCTGTGACAACATCTCGTGTATAAAATGGAAGAACGAGTCTTCCAGTAACTGGTTGCCCATGTCTGAGGCACTGATGAACCCTCTGAGCTCTGGCTTTATAGGACTAATTATCCTTGGCATACCTGTGAAGCACCTATAGCCAGCTGCTTGGTATTTGTCATATGACTTGACCCTTCGTGATTTTTGTCTGAGGTTCTATCTCAGTACTTCGTCATTACGAAGGACTTCATACAACATGACCCCCGCTAGCATCAAGGCTGCTGGTTGTCGGTGCTGTCACTAGTTCTGACAGAACTACCCCTTCCCATGCTTTTAGTTTGCAAGATTTCACACTTCTCAGTCTCCTGGGCTCGAAGTTAATGTCTCTGCATTCCTTAGGTCTTTGCCAAGTGCAAGCGGGATGGAAAGGGAAGGTACTTGGAGGAGAAATTCTCATTTATAGAGGCAGCTACAACTCGAGAGGGAAGCGGTCTTACTGGTGTCTCCAAGCATACTGCATTCTCTGATACGTTATCCCCAAACTTTATGACAGTTCTGAGAATATATTGCAATATAAGTACTAAAACTATCAAGAAAATAATAAACTTCAATTATCACAAAAAAACCCCAACAACATTACGATGCACTGGACAACCTTACCAAGGACTGTAAAATGTCTGGAACTTTCTTCCTCTGCCTTTTAGATGCTATTTGTCTACCCACCAAATAGCTGCACTCTGTGGTGGTGCTGAGAACGCTTTACAGAGTGCTGTGGATACACGCACACATTCTGTGGGCAGTGGCATTGGAGCAACCTGGTTTCCTGAGGCCTTTTTCTGGTAGCTTCTCTGCTGTCTAATAACATGGTTGAGCTCTCCGCCCCCTCTTTCAGTGGAAGATTAATTCAAATCTCTTGTAGCATTTTCCATTCTCACAAAAACGTGCTGGAATGTAGCAGCTTCGATGCTCCTGCCTTTCTGATAACATCTGATAGGAACTGGTCAAGAGGATCAAAAGATGTTGTGGAAGTTCTGAAGAAGACTGATGGGCAGAAAGACCTTGACTGCCTAAATATGGCTTGCCTAGGTTAAAAATCAACGGGTTTGTTCACAGCAGGATCACGGCAGTTTTCTGATAGCACAGCCATGGCACGGTAAAAAAAAAAAAAAAGCCACCATGTTATTTTCATAGCTTAGAAGTTGTTTTTACTGCTATTAGCAGCAATAACCTGGGGGAATTGATTACGCAGGTGAGCCTCTACCTAATAGCTGTGTTTATCATTTTGCCTGCCATGGTGGGAGAACTGCAGGTTCCTGAGCAGACAGACTGAAAAGTTGTCTGCTCCACCCTCGCTCTAACAGCTCGGCCTCTTCTGCGAAACGCTGTTTTGTAACATATGGTGGTGAGCACCCACTCACTCCTCAGAGAACACTAACAGAGCACCAGCAGTAAAACAGGCACAATATATTTTACTTTATTCTCTTCTGTTGGCTCCTACAGACAGCTCCATGTCCTTTTTGCTGGGAGCACTCCAACACGTCGGAGAACTGCCCCGCAGCTCAAGGCACTAACTCTTGCACTTCAAACAGCTTTACTATAAGACGGTGGTTTTTCCTCACAGAGGAAAGCACATTTCTGTTCCACATCTCCCTTCCTAAACCTCTCTCAGCACAGGCACCACCAGCACGCAGACGGTGGCCCTCAGTGAAGACACCGTGAGAGCGAGGCCTCCGGAGACAGAAGATGGCAGAGAAGAACTTTATGCTTAAATGGGCAATAACTAAAGAACGCACAGGTGAACGTGTCCCGAGCTGCACGTGAATTAACGCCGTGCTCCTTCACTGAAGGAGCGTCAGGCCCCGGGAAGTTAACCTGGCCTTTCGCTTTAGAAACAGGCTTGTATTTGCACGTGGATTCAAGCCTTCAACCTCTTTGATGGCTTTGCCAGTTACCCCTCGGGAAAAGGAGACAGCTTTAACTGCTCAGACATCTGATCCATCTTCTCCCAGAGACCAGTGCACTGCCTTAGAAGAAAATGTATTTCTAAAGCTTTTGACCAGATCCTGATCTCGCAAGCCCAGGAAGAATTCCAGAACAGCTTTGCGCTGCACTGGGCTTCTTTCGGTGCAAAATCAGAAGAAAGTCCTTAGCTCCCTGAGCTCGATTCAAAGTCTCTTTCAGTCAATGGATATCACGTCAGTATCTTCAATTAACTGTGGATCAGACCTCGGTCATCATATAAATGATCCTTTGTCAATTAAGCTTATGCTTCGTTAGAGTACCTACTATAATTGAAGACTTAATTCTTGCTGCGGGTTTCCAGGTGTGGCAGTAGTATGAATAAAGACCTTCTCACATGCATAAATAAACACTAATATAGCATGTGTTCTAATAAAGGGTATATAAAACAGCAACAGGATCTTCCGGAATCACTGGTTATTTCTAAAGTCCCGAAGTGCCAGATTTTCATTCAAATTTTTCCACTTCTGGAAAAATTCTAACCAGTTCACTCAACAGGTGGTTAAGTTTTTACCTTACAATTTTAACTAAAAGATTTCTTAGACCTCCATTATTGCTGTTGAGTTAAATTATGATTTAAAATTTGACAGTTGTAATACACAAAGGTTATTTAATGAGGCTTGCTGGTAGTTAAGAGGCTTAAAAAAATTCAATAAATCCTTCCATTTCGAGAAATCTCAGTATGATTTGGTGGAAGTATTTAAACTTAAATATAAACACACCCTTATCAGCACACCATTATTCTCCAGCCATGCTTAACAGGCTTCAGAAACTTCAATGTGTACCTTGTTTGCCATCATTGTTACTCGTGGCACTGACCGTTCCATGAGATGGTCATCTGGTCCCACCTAAGCTTTTGCTTTCAGATCTACAGATAACTCTCTCCTGCTAGCAGAGGTGAATACAGGGCACTAAATAAGTTGCTAATCCATTTAAGAATTTAAAAAAATGTAGCAGATTTCTTTTCGACTCAGATCATTGGCTTCTCTCGACACAAGATGCTCTCTTTGTCCTCTGGGATTATCTTGAAAATGAAAGGTTACCCCCAGCGAGAGGGAAATGTAAAATAAATACTGTTATAAATAAAACATCTTCCCGTATGTAGAACAATGCTATCCCCTTCCGTACACTCAACACATCTATATCACAACAGCATGAGCTCTAATCTGGAAAAAATAGTAACACGTGTAGCAGCGGTTCTTGAACACCTCCGCCCAACAATGACGCTATCTCCTTACATGTCCAAATGTCACAACTAGCTGAGTGGCCTTCAAACAGCAAGGCACTAAATAAATACAGCACGCAAGGAGAGAGTTGTCAATACTGATTACCAGAGCAGAGAAGCTCTGAGCTCCAGCTCCTCTGGCACAGCTCGCCATCACCTACCTGTGTAAATAAACCTGCCCGGCGCGCCTTTGCAGAACTGTTTGGATTTATATGATAATGTCACTTCAACCACTCCGGGAATGTGGCGTGGAGGGGTCTGAACTCGAATGGCGTGAGGAGTGATAAGCTAGGAAAGAACAAAAGGAGAGGCGCGACTGTGACACATCTGCGTTATTCCCCCCGCTTTCACTTTTCACCCTCCAGACATGCTTTATGAGTAAACCCATTGCTTATTCCCGCATAGGAGACACCACAGATCAGGCAAGCGATACACCTGGTCTAGTTTCTTATCTCCAGGAGATGAAGACACGTTTTAGGATAAATTGTTGTCAGGAAAGCTGTACTGCTCATGCCCATTGGTTAACTGCTGGCTTATTTCTGAGCCCAGAGGGAATTCTTTCTCCTTCCCAAACTCTTTCTGTATTTCTTTGCTGGTCTCCAGATGCCTAGAATTTCTCAAATCCATTCTGCATATTACTGAGCAGTTGGCCTCAATAATGTCACACAGCAAGGAGTTCCGCAGAGAAAACACATTCCATGAATTTCCTTCACAGGGTCACGTGGCCTTACAAGCCACCATTTTGGTACCATTATTGGGATAGGAATTAACACTGTTCCTCCACCACCACTTTACCCAGAAAAGGAGCGTTCCTTCAGTTTAGGAGCAGGGAGGCACCTCTACCTACCTCACTCCACACGAGCATCGTTCCAAATACAACTTGCAGCCCATCGAAGAAGTTGTCTCCAATAATGATGACCATCGCTCCTCCTGTAGTCCAGCCTTCGCTCGGGCTAATTGCTTTGATGCACGGTGTGGCTGAACAAAAGAACATCAGAGCATCAGGCTATGGGGTTTTAATCCCACACAGCTCTGAGACTGCAACACCGGGTGTAAACCCTTGCAGCAGATGGGTACAAGCACTTTCTGTGCATGTGAAGTTGTCCTAAGTGATCTTGATGCAAACTGTAGCTTTGAGGAGCTTCACCTGCCCACTCCTGGGAGTCCCTGCACTGCTGAAGCTTCACGCCTGGCGTGAATTCCCCAGCGCTGACAAAGGCCTAGGACAAGTCCCCTCTGGCCATTCACCCATGAAGGCTGCTTTGCCATTCCGTGAAGCCCCATAAATAAATAAATATATAACGAAAAAACATGTTTTCTGCCTTGCTAGTGTTAATTACTTGCCTATTCATTACTGGCACTTAACATCGTGTCATTAAAGCCTAATAGGCCAACTGTAGTGGGTGTAAAAATGAAACGCTTAAATGATTGTGCAGAGTCTGGTTTTTAAAAAAAAAAAAAATACCCTGCTCATTAGCATATGAGCTAAAACCTGTGGAAAGAGAGGTAGATTTATTCAGTTTATCAATGGGTAAAAAAGATCCATGGATATCAAATGTTTCCTCCAATTCCTATCAGGAGACAATTTCTAATAATTTTCTTGACTTTATAGAGTAGATTTTTTTTTTTTCCTTCTCTCTTCCATATGTTCAAGGCCTCTGGACTATACATCCCATCAGGAACCCAATATGGTTTCCAGGCCATAACCAAAGTCAATCCATCACTCCATTCCCAATGTTGACAGGGTCAGAGGTGGAGGGGAACTTTGGCAGTGCTCCAAAAACATGAGACTCCTTTGAACAGCCAGTCAATCACATCCAATCAGTCAAGGAAAAACTGGATGGCTTCCTAGGCTAGGAATCCTGGGATTTTCCTTCTACCATTTCACTGCCCGCTGGGGGAGAATTAACACCGCTCTGAATTCTTTACTGATTCAATCATTTTCTTCCAGTTCATTAATTCTTCTTTTGGGTTGATACAGGGCACAGTTAAGAAGTGGGGCAGCAAAACATTATAACGAAATAATATCCTTGCTTGTCTTTTCTACTAACATCACCAGCTCTTCTCGCTTTCCCGAGCTGCAGGGGAGGGAGAAGCAGACACAGATAGCGTTGTCGAGGCGTCCCGAGCACTGTCTGCGTGCGAGGGGTGGAATGCCTTGGTAACGAAGGCACGGGAAGAGGGAGAGGAGGGGCCGACCATTTTGAAACTTAACAGATACAAGCATTTGTAATTGCTTTCATATCGTCCAAAACCCATCCCGTAGATGGCCGTGAGTCTTGCTTAGCCAAACAAACTAAAATCAATTAGCGTCAGTTCCCTTCTGTGCCTTGCTCTGCTTCGCGCGTGGTTTGTTTAAGGGAACCTGTGACACTTTTTCATACACATCTTGTGCTAGAACGGTTCTGTTTAACTAAGATGTCATGTCGCCTAATTTGCCTGGAATCAAATCTATCCCAGCTGAACGAGGAGTCTGAAATTTAGATAGTACTTGGTGTTTCTGTGTTTTTCATCTTCGCAGCACATATTAATTAATAAATTGGGAGGGGGAAGGGGGAGCCAGGCCCTTAGATGTGAAGAGGATCATATTTTGCATGCAGGAGACACTTGTTTCCTGCTTCTTCCTTCTCTAAACCCCCTGAGGTTCTGTAGTTCCCCCTGAGCTCCCCTTCCCTCCTGAAAACAAACAGAAACTGAAGAATGGATAATATGCTTTTGCGTTCATTTGCGGACTGCTCTTCATACAAATCTCCTACCTTCTGAGGGGTCAAGTCTCCTTGCTCTCCGGCCATGCTTGGAGTTGTTGTGAACAAACATGTTGTCAGACACTGCCAGTACATGTCCATCCACATTCACCGTTGTTGATAGCACAACCTGGATGGTTAGAAAGGGAAGAAAAAGGAGGCAGGTAAACAATTTACTTGGAAATTCAACTTGTTAAGTATGACTTATTCAGTTTCATTAAAAACCTTGTTCTGTTTCTAAAACAGCATCATGTCCTGCAGGGTCTACTCCCTAGCACGAAGGGGAGAAAATATTTGCAGCCTTCTTTCTACGCGTTAATTCCATTTTACAGAGCATCCTAAGGGCCGTATAAAGTCCTTACTGTATAATGAACCAGCTACCGCAGATGGCCTTAAATTTTGTTCCCTACAATGCACTGTAGCATAGCTGATGGCAAAGGGGTCGATATGTACCAACCAGGAGGGCAGGCTGCAGAGCACCCTCTGATGCACACATGCAGATTCAGAACCATCTGCTGTACATGCAAATGTATCTGCATCTGCTTTGAAAATACAGGTCTCCATTGAGTGAGCAAAATGGAAACTCCTACTACGTGGAGACAGAACCTAATAATGTGTCTGGGTTTTGACATGTGTGCCTAGAGCCTCTTGAAAATCATCTGAGCCTGAGGACCCCAAATCAAGCAGTGGTTTTTAAACCTTTGTATCCATGACTTACGTCGCTGGGCTCCAAGAGCAAGTGAATTCTTAGAGGAGGTAACTGTATATGTTAATTATTCCCATGTAGTTTTCCCTTTACAACACAATATCCAAAGCTGTAAGTCCTATATATCCGGAAATATACGTGCCTTTAAACCACAAACTTGTAGGGAAAAAAGAGACCAAAGTGCATTTTAACTACCAAAAGAAGACGCATTTTACTGAAACCTTTGGGTTTCGACCGTTAGTTGGTGTAAACCAGCTCAACCCCGTTCAGCTGCCACACAGCTACAGTAATTCACAGCTATTGAGAATCTGACCCTGGATGCGTTCATGAATTTTCACAGATACAGCCGTCACAGTCTAGGTAAGAGAGCGTCAGGCTCTAATTGTCGATTAAACCATATGCACCCGGAGAAAACTTGCCCTCCTGCAGGAGTCTGCTAGCTTAAAGAATACTTTCTTTCCTGAGACGAGTTTAATTCATTCCAAAAGCCTCCTGTCATCCTGTACTCTTATACTCCTCAAGCATTCTTGTCACAAAATGTGTTGCTTTTGTGTGCCAACTGATTTCATCATTGCACATTTGGGTGGAGTGAGCCTCCCGTCCAAAGTGAACGTTTCCCGCATGACATAGCTGAACCCGCTCAGATGCACTTCATTATTTTCCGTTAAACAATGGAAATAAATTTCCATCTCCCACTGGCCAGCGCAGAGCACACTGTGGCAACAGGGGAATAGACCTGAATTATTCCAGTGTCTGAAGTATTTATGACAAGTGTTTAAATTGTAACCAAATGTAAATAAAAAGTATATCATATGTATACACTATATAATAGATAAATATCTGAACTCACATGCACAAGGTGCGTCTGTGATAAACACACACCCACATGCTCTCAGTAAGAGATCTTTATAATATGTGCGGACTTCAAGTATAGACACAGTCCCTGTTTAAATAACCATTTGGGTGGAAATGTTGCACCCAACACAAGAGCCACACTTCGGCAAGAGTTGGAGAGATCCCTGTAGCATCAGTAGTAGCAAGGAGCCCTCTCCTTAGAGGATAAGTGCTGAGCATCCTCCACTCCCTGCGCCAGCAGGAATGGAAGGTGCACTCTCAGACCTCTCTCCATGAGCTGTTCCATTTTTATTCACCTCTCCCACTCATCACAGGAGGGTCAAAGCCACTTGGCATTTCACCGGCTGGGACCTGGGGCAAATAAATACAGCATTCTTAGGGACAGGACAAAATGTGCAGATCTGGACCAGAACATTCTTAAAGTTGTGGACCTTATTTGCAGTAATCTCTAAGGTACTGCTGAAGTTCGGCGGAGAGCTTTGTTGCCTTTGCTACACCGCTGCTAGCCAACTCATTATCAACAATGTGGGGTAAGAACCTGTGAGATTATGGATATAAAAATTATTGAACTTCTTCACTTTGCTGCAGTCATTCCCTGTTGCCTGCTCGCTGCAGGGGAGTTGGACTAGATGACATTTAAAGGTCCCTTCCAACCCAAAACCTTCTATGATTCTACGAAGCTGACAATACAATTGTTTTATACGGAATATTAAAAAACAATGTTTTATGGATAAAAGGAAGAGGAATGCGCATTCCACTATGGTCTCTAACTCCCAGGCCCTCCTCTTTCACAAGCCAATTGCTTTCCCCCAGTGAGTATTTCCTGGGTCATGGAGGGTGACCCTTTCCATCTGGAATCAATCAGTCAACTCCTGACAACTTCCTGAAACACCTCACTCCATTTCCTGTTCTCTCCCCCTTCTCTCTTTCCCCCTGGTTTGCTTCACTCTTCAAAACTGCAGGCCACAGCAGCTTAATGTTAGAGGGTCAGACACAGTTAGACTCCAAAACACTACACAAGAACACCTTTGACCTTCAAAAATCTTTACATCTTAGCTAAACAAATCAAGGTCAACGTTTCTTACCATTACCTTGTTAACCATTTCTATGCATTTTTGCCAATACCCTTCTGAACACGTATTTATCAATAACACTTGTTGTCCTAACATCGTAAAACATCCCAGGTCTGTCTTTGTTTTTATAAACCTGTATTTAGCACTGATGAAAAGGGATGTGCAAACTTCCCTGGAGATTTAGATTCTCAGATTTGTCCACAGCACTGCCAAATTACTGGCGAATGGCTTGGGTGCCTTTTTGTTTTCCTGATCTTATGGGCACTTCTTCTTGTGTATGATAATTTGGCTTCCATCACTATTCAGTTGATGGTCTTTTACCTAGAATCAATAGTTAGTGCAAAATGTAATTCCAAGGGAATGATCTGAGAACATTGAAACATGTCAGGTAGGCCACGAATTCCAGTAGTTATAGCTGAGGGCCAAAGTTTTGTGTTGCCCAACAGCTGGATTAACTTGTCGTCTCCGTTGGAGTTTCAGAGGACAACAGATCAGTCAAGAAATGGGGCATTGTGTCATTCCTTCATCCATCCAAAGGTAGGTTCCATCTCTAGGAACAGCAAGGGAATTACAGGCTTCTAAGCAGTATTTTCAGCAGTTCTTAACATTCTCTCAGCAAACCTGCAAGCTACGGAGCAACAGCCTTAAACCAACAATTCCCCCGCAGTACCGAGGAAATGCGTGTGCTCTATCTCCACATTATTTTTGTTTCCCGGGTGGATTTCTGTAATGTAATCCCTGCCCAAAAACCACAATGAGGGTTCACCTACCACGACACTCAGACAGTCTTCAGCACGTTAAGTCGGGCTCTCTGAGCTGCACTGCCCCTCTCTCACTCCCCTGCACCGTTCAAAGTGTTGCGTTTCTTTGCAAACCTTTACGCGGGTGCTACAACTTTTCCTCCCCCGTCTATACATTAGATCAGTATTTCTATTTTCTAAAGCACACCCCTCCTCAAATCACGTATATGCAAGGAAATACTTATCATCATATATATAAAAGCTGTATCACTCAGAGACACCTATTTAGACATATGGTACAAACATTCCAGGCATACAGGCATTTACTTACATGTAACATATCTCATCACTGTGTAAATGATCTCTCTCAAAAAATTCCTGTTACCATTCCAAGTGTGGAAAAAATTCTTTATGACATTGTACATCTGGAAACAATATTACATTCCTGATGCACTTTCCCTTGTAACTCTCTAGTCACAGCACCGTGTTATTTTAACTTTTCAAAAGAATAACTACTATGAGGATTTTAAAAATTATCATCATTATTATTATTATTTTCCAGCTGGGTGGAAGAAAATATGTCAGGCCTCATCCTGCTGTCTTCACTTGGATGGGGCTCCCATTGATGTCAATAGGCGTTTGGGTTGAGCGAGTAATACAGGAGTAGATGCTAGAATAGAATGTGTTTGCTTCGTAGTTGGATTAGGAATAAGATAAACAATGAGAAAAATGCCAGCAGCCTCTCTCCACTCAAAACTTCCACTGAATTCTTTGGGAAACCCTTCCCGAGGCCCTGAGCCTGCTGCAGACTCTAGGCTAACAGAAAAAAAGGTGCACGTGGCCTTCATTTTAGGAACGGGGCCTCCTAAAATTGTAGGGGCACAGGGCTAGGAGATAACTCCTGGGTCACTGACATCTAGTCTCCTCCTATTACAGAAACTGAACTATGTAGCTGCTTCTATAAAATTGCCTTCAACCATTTCAAGCTTTTGCCTTGGGTACTTCTCGTTTTAAAGCCTATGTGTCCCGACAGTTTGGGAATTTATGGTTTACAGCCTAAATGTATTCCTAGTCAGTTTATGCTTAAGACTAGCTTCAAATTTATTATTTCCCATTCTGATCTACCTTGGGATATCCTGAGACAGCAGTTACGTCCCTTCTCAGCACTTCACTAAAATATTACAGCCAAGCTCTTGTCCCGTCCCCAGTCACTTTAACGACCCATTCCTGCACCTGCTCCAATTTCATTTTCATTGTCTTTAGTTAAACGAGTAGATAAGAAATCAGTGCGGCACAAAGGTACAAACGCAACCTTCCTTTTACTGGCAAAGCTCACCTAAGACTCAGCAGAATCTTGCCCGTGGTTTGTTTTTAATGGACAACACACAACTCTGGCAACTCACTGTCACAATGGCTATTTGGTCTTCAGATCTGAGCACAGTAAGATCCTAAAGCCTTTTTCTCTTAGTTTCAGCCAGTCCTTCCCTTGCTCATACAGAACCTAAACGAACATCAGCTTGTGCTGGCTCAGTACTAGCTGATGAAGAAATCTGGCACCCAGTAACAACCACAGATCTGCTGATACTGGTTGCATTTGCTTCGCAATCAATACCTAGGAAATTAGTCTCCCATAACGACATTAGTCCCTGTAGTATTTATCTTTTGAACAACGGTTCAACAATTTCTATCCACATCCAGACCTGACCGTGGGGGTCTCTGGCACGTTTATCAGTCTGAAAAAGATTTTGATCTAGACCAGTGGTGTTTTATTTGCGCTACCTCTTTTTGTTCCTTACTCTCAATATTATCCCACCGCTCTGACCCATTTTTCTTTTTCCTGAATGACACGGATCCTTCAGTGCTTCTATTAGAAGCTAGCTGGGTGAATTGTCAAACACAGCCAGCTTTGCTCACGTGCCTGATGATGAACTGATCCAACCACTCTGAGGTCAGGAAGGAAAACTCCCCAGGGATTCACCTTGTTATTTTTCCTTTCTCTTTCTCCCTAGAGCACCTAGAGGGGCGATACCTGCCAGGAAACATTCCATGTCATGATTTCTGCTGAAAACAGAGGGCAATTGCTGACCTTTGTCTTTTTGTTTCTAAAAAATCCTGTTGGTTCAGAGATGACCATTGTTAGTACTAGTTTTCTGTTGCCTTGTCCCATTCTCTCGACCGTGGCTCTGTAGGATCTGTTTAATCAGTACGTTCCTGGATGAAGCAGAGTTCCCAATCAACAGGAGTCTAATGTGTTAGCACCAGGTCTCAGCTGAAGCGTTTTAGCTGAAGTGCCTCATCTTAATTCCACAGAATTATCGTCCCCCGTCACACACCGGTCGTTACCATTAAGTATCATTGGGCTTCAATCAAGTTCTCTAGGAGAAGTCCTCATTAAACGGAGGGCATCATATTTATGGGGTTTTTTATTCTGTTCCTGGGAGAATCACTCACTGAGAGTGCAGCGATGATAGTAATGATCATACCTTCATAACTCAGATTTGTAGATCAGCCGAACTCAAATAGTCAGCTCTGTGTCCGGGATAGGTGATTTTAGCACACTTTTTGTTTCAGTTCTCCCCTAAAAATCTTTAGTCAGAAGTATTTTAATTGATAAATAATCAATATTTGCTTCAGTTAAATTCACAAGGACATAGTACTTGATCTGCATCTGTATTTGGGCAGCCATCAAGTAACCATGAAAATATCCATTAGTTCTAGAAAGATTCCCTTTCCCTGCTTTAGCCACTGACAGACACTAAACTACAAGTGATTCACAATAAAATTACGTTACTACTGGGGAAAAAAAAACCCACTAAAATAATGATCACACGTCCTTTAACTTCTGAGGTAGAACATTTTTTTCCAACAGCAGAAAACCTTTGTATTTGATTAAAAAAAAATGAAAGTTAAGAGATTTTCATTGCATCTTTGAAGCTCTATTTAATGTCAAAGCAAATTTGAAATAGTTAATGTGATCACAAAGCAGCTGCTGTTGCTCTCCCAACTCAAGAATTACACTAAAAAACCCACCTCTCCAGGCATCTGGAGCTGTATTAAATTTACAATGCAGTGTTAATGTCACCTTTCCATCCTTTCTTCTCCCCACCCCCACCTAAATGAGCAGGATATAAGTGAAATCTATCATTTTATTCAGTTTAATGTATCCTAACTATAAAGTATCTAAATCTTATAACATACCTAGAAGTGAGGCTGAGGCCAGGCTCGGACACAGGATCCCAACGCCCTGGAACTTTGGTTATCAGCCAAACCAAGCCCAAGCTCTGTAGCTTCACACCCATCTCTAATCAGAAGCATTAACTTGACACTTTTCCAGACATGAGTAACCATTCTTCCATGCTGGAAGAACTCAATAAGATGCACTGTACAGCACTATTTCCATGTCTCTTATTTATATTTGTGTCTCAACAGCAAAGCCTGAGTTTTGGGCTTTGGTTCAATCTGAGTTAAAGAGCAAAAATCCTTTTTGACAAGACCCTTTCAGTTCCAGCTTTCAGCAGCAATTTAAAATGGGAATTTTGATACAGAAGTTTGTCTCTTCTGTTTTTTTAACAACCATTTTTAAAAAGTATCTTAATGTCTCCTGGAGATCTGACAAGCCCTGCTCCATTGAAATGAATATATTCCATTCTGCAGAAAAACATAAGTACAAATTAAAAGACACTCAACAGAGCATCGCTGCAGAAAGTCTGTTTGCATAAGGAAAGTTAAATGTGTGGAAATGTTGGAGAGAGTAGGGCCTTAATAACAACAGCTGTACAAATAATTTATTAGGAAAAAAACAATAAAGGTTTTAGATGTGGCCCAAGATTAAAACATTACGAGTTAAATCATAAAATGAATATGGTACCCTACTGCACCGGGCTTTCTGACCCTGCTTTTACTCCGCTCACATGTTCCTGTGCTGGTAGGACGAACAACTGTCCTTTCAAACCTAATAAACAATCCTGCACATTAATTACTTTGCCTGATGTAAATCTTAACAATTAAAATGAACACGTTCACAGCGTGCGAGCACACCGCTCAGATTTGAAGCAATCTATCTTTTTTTCCCCACTTGGGGTTTTAAGGGCAGCTGACAGAGCACGCTCAACAAGCAGCCAGCAAAAAAAAGTGTCTGCCCAAATTTAAGAGTAAAAACCAAACCAACAAAAAAGCAACAAAAATAAAGCAAAAATAAAAAAAGGAGGATCCATGAGGCAGAGGGTGGAGGATGCAGGAACACTCTTAGCTTTGGCTATGCTCAGGGAAGTGATTCTTCTATGCTTGGAAACAACGCAGTGAACAGAAAATAAGCTTTGCTTAGTGCCTTTACAGCTCATCATGGCTAATTTCCTCCTTTTTTACTCCCAATGTGTAAAATATTATCAATTGAACTACTTTTTCAATCTTTTTTGAATGCTCGCTGACTTCTCTACCCCAGAACAACGCTCATCAACCGACACATTCAGTTTTGAACGAGCCTGAGCGCAGCTCCTGCTTCCACTCCAAACCTCAAGGGTTTTGCAATTTATCTCAAAGGGTTCATTTTTTGTCGCTCTGAAAAAAAAAGGCTTGTCAAGGTTTTTGGTTTTGACAAAAAAAAAGTAAGCTCAACCTAGTGGTTTTGTCTGATCTTGATTAATTTGGGGGGTTGAACTTAAATCTCGCAACGAAACCGAAAGGGTGTGAACTCCCGTGGACTGAAAGTACAGAAGGAGTTTAAGGAAGTCCTGCAAAACAGAACCAGAGAGTTTCACTTGGCTCTATTTTTCCGGCTTGGCATGTTGTAAGGCAGAAAACACAGATGAAGAGTCTATCCCAGCTCTTTTTCCTCTCCAATAAACAGCTGATTTTGGTACAAAGATCAAAAGCACGGTCATACTTTCTCAAGTACAAGAGGTGGATGGGCCGAAGGAGTGAAGCATGGGGATGCTGGAAGACCCATTTCCCTGGGCAGTTTCACTGGGAATTTGCAGCTCTTTAGGCAATATAACATCACCGTTTTGGGTGTGGAGATACAGAGGTGAAACCAAGAGTAAGGCAGTTACTAGAGAGAGATTTCTGCCAAAAAAAATCAGATTCAAAACCCTCCTGCAGTTCAGCACCTGATTGAAATCTAGGATTTCGGTTTCACTCGCCACAGCAAGCACGAGATTGAAATCAGACCTGAACGTGCTCAGGGTTCAGGTGTGTTTGGATCCAAAATTTCTATTTTGGCTGTTATAGCCAGTATTATTGGGAATTCGGTGGTGCCTAGAATCCCAAAGTGCTCATCTCGCTAAGCCCTGTGCAAGATTTTTTGCAAACTCCTAAGAAAAAAAAAAAAAAGAGACGCTGTATTTATGTTTCGTTACATTCCGCAATCAGCGGTTCTAGCTGGCTCTAAGAAAACCTAACAAGATCTGTTTACATGCAATAAACTGAGTTCTCTACTCCCAGATTTTTTTCACATTCTTGGCAGATGAATTCCAATTGGCACTTTCTCTTTAGGGAAATAGTCACTCGAAGGAAAAAAAAATCAGCACAAATTTCCTGACAATGAGCATCTCTTTTTTCTCATGTCTTATCACCTCTAAAATCACAGAATGAAGAAGCCTCTGCAGCCTCTTTAAACCACTAAGTTGGTTGGGAATTTTTCTTTAAATTTATTTCTGCTCTAAACGGAAAAATAACAACTCTTTTGTATTTTTTGCCTACATTTCTTTAACATTTTTGGAGCTTTCAGAAGCCTTTGCTTTGCAATATTTCTCTTAAAAGTCAAACTCCTTTTTTTATTGGATGAAAACATACCTCCTGTGAATTTTTCATTGCTAGTTAAAGATAAAAAAAAATTTTTTTAATCACTTGTCTGTGAGAACATGTTTTGGTGGAAAGTTTTATAAATCTGTAAATTCCTGTGGAGTTTTAAGTTCATTTATAAATGAGGAAACTGATACAAGTGCCCAAGCAATGAAACACGAGCTGCCAAACCTCAGGATGTCACCTTCCCTCTACACGTCTTGTGGGTCTACAAGAAAACCACACATCCTTCAGTAAGGAAAAATCCTCTTTGTATCAAGGATGTGACACAGCGAAGGTACAATAATAATGATAAGAAGCAGCAACAGCATCTACAAGGACTTTTGAGGGTAGATTTCAAGGGCTTTGGCTGACAAAGCACGCAGGAACTTTCTCAAGCACTCTCCTGAATCAAGCTTCACCGAAGTGAGCAACCTTATTTGGAGAGGTGGAAATATACATTAAAAGAAGGGAAAAATGGCTCATCAAAGGTCACCCAGCGAATTAGACCTGACTTGCAGTCCTGTCTTCTCCTCACTGGGCCTTGCTCCACCCCTCTCAACTGCACGAGAGCTGGTTCTAGCGTCGCTTTTCCGCGGCGTTCTCTGCCGCGCCGCCTTTCACAGCGCACGGAGACACGACAGCGCATCCAGGACGTGGTTCCATTTTTGTGAGGGCCAAGTTACAGGCGAAATAATTTATTAACCACAGTTGCTTACAAGGTTGGGGTATGAAAGATGGGGGGCCTGTGCCTGCCTTTCCCTTCACCAGAGACACACTTCACCTCCTCCTGTGTTTTTATTAGCTGGTATTCACAATACATCAGCGGCAGCTATGATGAAACCAGGGGCAGATTTCACTGCAAAGCAGCTGGGTCATTGTCCCGTGGGTCTTGTTGCTTTGCTGCGTGAGATTTTAAAGTGACCATCGTTATTTTGGCTTCTAGTCTTA
Organism: Coracias cyanogaster; assembly: GCA_033124195.1. Lineage (NCBI taxonomy): Eukaryota > Metazoa > Chordata > Aves > Coraciiformes > Coraciidae > Coracias > Coracias cyanogaster. Next base: position 22,311 of record JAVSBS010021453.1, read on the forward strand.
AAGCAGCTGAAAGGGAGGGCATGAGAGCGTTCAAAGGCAAAAGAGACGGGAAGAGATAGGGAGTGGAGGGGAGAGGAGGAGGCTGCTTGTGTACCCTGTACAGAGCTACTTTGAAAAATTCCGAGGCGTCTAAGTATCACAAACATGATCCCTGCTGTGGGCAGCTGCGTGCGCGAGTGCTTTGCCCGAGGGTGTCAAATCAAATATCCACTGCTGGCTGGTACAGTACATCCCTTCCCCTTGGGGATTCAGAGTGGAAAAAGAGGAAAAAAGTAGGGGGGGAAAGGTTTAAACACAACAAATGGAGAAAAACTTTAACAATATCTGATATGCTTTATCATAGCCTGTCGTCATGCTTATTACGAACAGTGTAGGAGAGGGGAGGGGGAGAAGGAAAAGAAGAAAAAAAGCGGATGGGTTAATGCTGAGCTTTATAAGACTTACCTGGAACCGTCTCATATCTCTTGGGTTTCCTGCTGTTTTCAAGCAATTCTGATTGCACTTGAGAAAAAACTTTAAGAAGAACCTGGAAAGATAAAGAACCTTGTCACTTCTATGAACTGGAACGAAACACGAGTTGTTATACTCTGGTTTAAAGTCGTGATTTACACCACGGTGCACCAGTACAGCCGGACTGTAAGAATGTACCAAAGCAGAAACAAAACAAATGAAAAACAACCCTAACAAAGAGAAGTTATAAAAAAATCAGGTGAAATACAACTGATGTGACTGTGAGGCACTCTGAGCTGGGCTGCTAGCTGGTGTAAGTCAATGTTTCTACTCCGATGGATGCCCCTTTCCTCACTGCACGTTTGCCCACACGGTTCTAGTCTCTTTCTTTATCTCTCCCTTGCATACAAAGCCTTTCTTTCGCTGTCTGAAGGGATTTTCCATGAAACAATATAGAAGGATAATGTTATTGTAAAAACTACAAAAACCAACAGGGCAACTCTGAGGCAGATAAGCCTTGAAACTACTTGGAATCAAGGAAAAAAAAAAAAAAAAAACAAAACCAAGCGCAGCTCCCAGAAGAAGCTGATGAGATTTCATCATGACAATGTTCTTTTGTTATTAAGATTTCAGTAACTAAAGCAGAGAAGCAGAACTGCCACGAGTCCAGATTATAATCTTCCCGAGATTTTGAGAGAGGAGAACAAAAACACAACCTGAAGTGATACATGACAGCTCATGCTGTCCAAGCAGATAAACCTATTAACACCGTACAAAGTTCTCGTGCCAATTATTTTTGCCCTGTCACATATGCCTATCTTTATGTGTGATTATTCTGTGGAGTTTCTCTTGTCATGGACAAAAGTTGAATCTTCAGCATGCTTGATTGGCTTGCCCAACACTGTGCACTAAACACAGGGATTTTACAGCTCAGAAATATTAGGCAGGCATTTTTCTATCAGCTTTTCCACTAAATTTTGCGTCGGGTCTGGGGAGGAAGGATTCCTCCCTTTGTTATCTGATTAATCTGATATAAATCTGTGAATTTTAGAGGTAAAGAAACTACAGAGAACACCAGAGCTGTTGGATTGAAAACAAAATAAGCAGGTCTTCAAAATTCAGATGTGAAGGGCAAGAAATTTTTTTGGCATCCTCTATTGCAAGCGAAAATATTTTCTGTGATTCTTTTTAGCCCCGTTTGTCAGACAAAATGGGTTTAACTATAACAGTTACAATTTTAAAACAAAATACAAGACTTTAAGCTAGATTTAGAAGGAAAAAGACTTGGATATAAGAAAAAATAAATAGTTGAGGAATTGATTTAGAATACAAAGAACAATTTATTTATTTATTTCTCTTGCTGAGTGCTTTCCTTAAAAAAAAAAATCCGCTTTTGCAGTAAGTTAAAGTCCCAGGTGAGCCAGGCCTATTTCCCTTTCTGTTACTATGACAACGATTTTTTACCGCAGTCCCTAAGTCCCTTCAGAACTCACACATTCATGCCTTGAATTAGAACTTTAAAGGAGAAAGATGTATATTTCCTAGGGTTTACCAACAACAACCACCAAAATAGTCCTAACGCGAGACAATAAAACAGAAATCTGCCCTCCCTTGTTATTGCGACTTTCTTTGCGCCACTTACATTGCGGCCTTTCTCTTCCCTCTGCCCCAAACATACAAAGAAATATCGAAGGATCTGATCCATTTAGACATTGCTCGAACAAACAAAACCCTTCCAAAACCTCACGACAATTGAACCCACAAAAAAGACACACGTAATGTCCTATAAAACGACTGTCACAACGCACAGCCTTCCAGCGAGCTTTTTAACTTAAAATGTTCCCTTTTCTCCTTACATCTCTCGCAAACATTTTTTAAATCTCTAAAATATTTATTTTTTTCCGCGTGTGCATTTTGCAGGGTTATTTGCATGGTTCCTTCTCGCTTCTGGTGTCAAGAGCTCCCTGGTTCTTGCCGATGCTGGGCTCAGGGTGCGGGCAGAGCCTCTGCTGAGGTCTCTTGGCGTTTGGGTTCAGCAGGAGAGACGTGTCAGGGCTCGGCTGTCAGAGGACAACTTCTGCAAACACAGCCCTGCTCACCTCCTTCTATTCGGAACGGAATATCCTACAGAACTTCATGCCTCGGGAGCAGCACTGAGTGAATATTTTCTATCAAATGAGCCTTATTGACTCCTCGTGCTAAAACCTGCGACCTCTTTTGTTTGAATGTTTCAGTAAGCAAGATTTTATCTGTTAAGAATGTTTTCAGAAGGGAAAATACTGTGCATGCCGACACACTCAAAGATGCACACAGGAATCTGAGCCAGAAATGTTACTCACAAACACTCCTTTTTATCCTGCCTTCTTCTTATAGATATTAAAAGAAAGAAATTTACATATATATAAACAGCTTATGTTACTGAGACCTACCTATGGAAGGAAAAACTGCAGAACAGAATCAAACTATATAATGAAATCAAGGCAAGTAACTTTTACACGAAAATCAATGAGCTGCTGGCTAACTGATTATTCTGGAGGAGAACTGCAGCCAAAAATCCACAACTGCAACCAAAAATCCACATGAAGTTGTTACTTTCAAGGAAAAATAAAAGACTGGTGTCCAGTTTCCTTTTTAATTTTTTTAAATGCTTGTATCTCTGTTCGTCTAGATGGGAAAAATGATCAACGTGAACTAGAGAATGAAGAAAATCAAAGCAAAGGAAGGTGCCTGGAAGCGAACTCGCTGTGTCAGCTGCGCTGACTTTGGGAAGAGCTAAGATCCTGCCGGGCTGTGTCACACAAACCCCAAAAAGGCAGGTACAGAAAGGTTAAAATTCTCCATGGTTAACAGTGCCCGTGCCTGAACCCTGCAACAATGCATGGCAGTGAACTAAACTCCCATTTTCTGCTAAACGTCTCCACAAAATTGGGAGTCAGCCCCGTAGCAAACGTAAATCAGCAGCATATGTGAAAATTCAGTTGGATTTCAATTAGATCGGTGCTGATTCACACCGACGGGTGTATTGTCCATTAAAAACACACACAAGCCAAACCTCCTCTCCTCTCTGCTTTGCAATAGCATTCAGCACACAAACGTACGAAGCTTTGGGGTATTTAACCAGGATATTTAACCAGCAGCAAGTCGGGGAGTCCCGCTTCAGACAGCTCCTGGAATTCAGCTTTCTGGAATCGCTGAGCACCTCAGCTTCTGAAAATTCTGCAGCTTTAAGAAACCACAACCTGGTCATCAATAATTCCTCACCTCGCTCTTGATGGTGCTGGCTTTGGTTTTTAGTACTGCAGCATTGTGGCAGGATTCACAAATATTGCTTGTGCCGAGGCGTTTGTAGTTTCTTTGGAGCTCACTGGTTATATTTTACTAAGATCGTTTTCCCTCCTATCACCCCAGATTCACGTTTTTATCTTTCCCTTGGTTGAACCATGTCTCTCTTTTTCTCCGTTCAAAGTTTCTCCAGTCAAATGTTAGCTGCAACTGGGCAACTGCATGAAGTATTTGGAAGGTCGTTAGATATACATATATATTTTAAGTGGTTGCATCTGGGAAAGGTATTAATATTTATTGCAGTATTAGGATAACAATGACTTGGGGGGAGCAAAGAGGAGGGAAGGTTTAGCACTAAGTGAAGCTGATTTAGAGGTAACAGTAGAATTGCAGAAAGGGTTTATTAATTTTTTTTAATTAGAAGTTTTAGACAGTTTTTGGACTTGACCTATATATAAGTTAAAAAAAAAAAAAAACAACAGAAAACCAACAGAATTTTAAAAAACTAGCTCATTTTCATGTTTGTTAGCTGGGCTTTGTTCCTTGCTAAGGATGCTGTTAGTGATGAGTTTAGCAGATCACTCTGATTCCAGCCAAGCAGAGAGAGCAGGGCCCAGTCATCTCCTAGATCAACATCTAAAGGCACCGGGGGAAAACCTAAATACTTATGAACGACTACCACTAAAAATTCTGGCATTGCTGTAGAAAACCTGATTAACTTAATGCATAGAGATAAAACTAAGATACAACTATACCCTTATCCTTTTCTTCCTATTGTTTCTCTCATATAATCAAGTCCTCTATCTACAGAATGATACACTTGCAGAGGTCTCCAAAACGTCACTTTAAATATAACTCTCTCTTTTAGGATGTAAAGGGAGCTATTTTAAAAGTTACCGCTCCTCCTACTAGGAGTTACCATCACGCCAAGGAGATAGGTTGATGAATCATTTCAGTACAAAGACGGTTGAGTTATCTCAACTATTTTTCAGCAATCATACAGGCAATCCTGCCTGGTTTGGTGGGAACCCATGGTGCTGTTGAGGGACAACACAACAAATTCCCCCGCAGCGGGCTGTCAGTGGGCACCGAGGAAGGTACAGGCACAGTAAACGACGTCTTGCATCTCTGTAGCTCTTTCCAAAGCAATTGCTGACCCACACACCCACCTTGTCCATGGATGCCTATATTATTAGGTTCTATTACCTACCTGAGGCAACTTTAAAATGTGAACTAGGAACTAGTTCACTAGGATGCATGTTTCATACCTCTGAGAATGTTTATCATCCATCTCAGATGATTGAGAACACCCTTAATGAAACCCTGTTGGAATCAGGGAGGAAAAAAAAAAAAAAATCTTTCTTGTGACTTCAACAGGACTAGACAGAAGCCCTGAAGAGCAGTCCCACGTGCAACAGAAGGTGTAGTTTTTAAAAAAAAAAATCCATTAATTTTTTTTTTTAAAACTACCACAAGACCAGGGACTGATTAGTCTCACCACATGGAAGCAGAGAACTAGACAATACGCTTTGCGCTTTTATAATGCCATTCTATGGGACTTAAACTTCAATTAACTCTGCCTCACAAAACCCCTCTGCAGCAGGTGGTGTAACTCACCGTTCCACAGGCAAAGATGCCAGGGCTTGCAAACTGGGAGGGAATTGCTCCCCATCACATCGCAGGTCTGCTGCAGAGCTGGGACTAGGGCTGGGATCTCCTGACTCCTGGTTCTACATCTTAACTAGCCTTCCTAGCCACCTTTCTTTCCTTCGTACCACTTCCCAGCTTTCTTAAAATACCCGTACAGAGTCAAGAGATACAAAATTGGGTTTTCTCAAGAGCAGCTTCTGGATACACTTCAACAATATCCCTTGTAAAGCAAATACTGGGATAATCCTGTCTTGTTTGGATTCATGGCCTCAGTCATTTTTTGACATGAGAAAATTCCCACCATCTAACCTGAGCATGTTTATCGGCAAACCTTATGATGCTACAGCATAATGAGAGTAGAACAATATAGTGGCATTCTACTTAAATTATTAAAGCACTTCCAAAGAGTCACAAAGTGAAAAAAGGAAAAACTAGAAGCTGTTTTTATTAGTATCTTTGCTCCAGTTAAAGAGATTAAATATACTATGAACAGCAAAAGTATCATTACGGCGAGGGCCAGACTCCAACTCCATCAAAGCAAGGAAATGCTGAGATTAGGCTCTCCCATCCTCCACTCGACTCACCCATGTGTGTCTTGGCATCATAAATTCTGAGATAAGTGTGACAAGTAACCCTACCCGATGCCACAATGCAGCAAACTAGAAGGCTTTTCTTGAAACCTCTTCCTTTCAAAGGGACTAGGTCAGATCCTGTGCATACATTTGAAGGTCAGTGTTTAAAATCAATTAATTGCATTTATTTGATATCACCATCTTGATTTTAATGAGTATCACAGTAGAAGACTCCTTTATAATCTGAATATTTATCTCTGGAGTAATTTCATTCTATTATATCAGTGTGTATTATTAGGGAGCTGATGAGAAAATTCCGTGCTCTTTTCCAGTGGTTATAGTCAGTGTGGGATCAGGCATTGCACAAAGGCATTCTAAATGAACATACACCTTCGACTGTGTGAGAAATGAGTGAGGCTATTACAATAATCCAGAGTATTTATATGATACTCCACAAACAGCAGCTAATTAATCTTCACAAAACTCCCGTGCATAGAGTGTGAACCCAGTTTAACAAACGTGAAATCCAACATATGTAGGTCAAAAGACTTTTCTGAGTTTGTCAGAGATGTACTGTGAGAGAAAGGAGCAGGAGTCGGATGATATGAGGGCCCAGGCCTAGGCCAGGAGAAGAGAAGTTGGTTGTTCATTTGTCACTTGTTTAATAGAAAGACTCCAGTTGCACCATGACCCGCACATGAACGTTATGCCTGTTACTCCTGCCCCCAACAACACCCTCATTTCCTGTTGGGTAAAAATCAGAAACACTTCTCTATCCTCTTGCCTTAATTCCAAGTAATTTCTTCAGTTATGGGACCACCAGTCTGGTTAGACTTCTCTAGCTCCACACTGCTGCACGCAGAGGACAACCAGACTATGCAAGAGAATCCCTCAGCCTTGTGTGAGTGACGAGTTAGGTGTATGTGAACCTATGGGAGATGGAGTAAGTAATTCTTTGAGGTCCTTTCCTCATAAATTCCTATGATTCTTATTTTTCCACTTCCTGCCACACACAAGCCCTTACCTTGCCATTACACCTTTCTCCTCATCTCACCTCTCTGGTTTTCTCTCAGCTTTTAGGCACTGATCTTGACCTCTTTCTACAGGAGCTTTTTCCTGTGCTTTACATTTCTTTTCCAGCTTTGGAAGAGATGCTTGCCAAGGAACAATCCCCTCCTGCAGAGCTCTGAAGAGTACGGCTCAGGAGTAACTGCACTGGTGTTAGCAGTTAGATTTGTAACGGTAAAAGCGGAGCTGGCTTCAAGATGTGAGGCTTTTGTGTATTTGTACTTGTATTATTAAATCAAGGTGCTTTGGACCACAATCTGCAAGACACAAAGATCCTTTGCACTGAGGAACGTCTAGATCAGAAGTTTTCTGTTTAGGCTCATCTTTATTATTAAATTAATATTTAATCAATCAATAGCAGCATGCTCATTCCAAGATGCTCGCAATGCAAAGCATATGAAGACATGCAGATCAGATAAGTGTAATAGAGAACAGGTGGAATTAGTGCTTTTATTTTTAAAAAGGAGAAAAGCTCAAAAAGGACTTTAAAATGACACAAGACATTGTATCCCTCAAATAAATTGGAAACATCCGATAATTTTAAGTATCAAAACAATTCCGTTTTCCACGGCTAACAGTCCAACGTCATTTACCAACATCTACTGTTTAACATCCTGCTTTCTTTCTCCCACACTTAGTCAATCACTCCAGTTTAGATTTAAAGTTTCAAGTTTAAATTTTGATGTGGGATCATTATTTAGGGCCTTTTTTTTCTGTGCCTTGTGTCAGACCCGAAACACCCCCTGGGAACACCATGGGAAGGCCAAAGACTATTGCTAGGGTCTGATCTGTAGAGCCTCTGGCCCCTTGCGCCGCTGCGCTCAGAAATGCTGACACACAACGCAGTTGGACTTGAATTCACGTCCAACTCCCAGTCTCACACCTTAACCACAGAAAAATTCCTCCTCAAATACCCCATCTCTCTGCAGCTTAGAACATCATATTTCTCCCTGCCCTATATCTAGTGGTTTTTTTTTTTTTCAAGAGCTTAGTTTCCAGACTAATAGTAGCTCAATGCAAACCTGCAAAATGTCATCAAAACCCAAAATGTGTCAGTAAATTTGATATTTATATTCTGTATGGTTTCCACCTTCTGCACAATTTTTATGCCTGAAGTACATTCTGTCCCACTCCTGAGCAGCGCCAGGGGCACACATCCACAACAGCAATCACACTCGTTTGGTAAATGCTTGTTCTCTCTTGCAAAGTGGTCCCATTTTCAGGAAACAAGGGCTGGGGGAGCGCGCGCTGCCGGTTATACGGACAGTCATTTCTCGGTGCTCAACGGAGCTACTTGGCATGGCCACATTTGCTAGGAAAAAACATCTCCAAGGAAAAAGCTCCTTGTTTGTGCACTCTGATGAAAACCTGAAACCATTAATGAAAATAATAATTGAACTCTATGGGTTCAAATTGAAAATGAAACACAATACTAACAGCGTGTTTGTAATTGCAATTGTTCTCCAAAAAGTCTTTGGAGGACTCTTTGCAATCTGAGCAGTTTCCCTTTTCCTTTGGGTTTTCCTCCTTCCTCCTACACCAAAACTTTCCAGGAACTTACAAGACAATGGCTAAAAGCTTATTTATACTGTAAGATCCATATTATTCATGCCATTTGGCACAGGACCAAATGCCATAGCATAATCAAAAGTCAATAGGCAGGGAGGTAATAGAGTAGAGGATTGGGGTGACGGGCTGTTGAAAGGGACGTTCAGATAATATTCCCTGGTTTATTACAGTATCTATGGGCTCCAACTGTGCTGAGGATTGCACAGTCACGTAGTGAAATTATTACTGGAGAAAAGATACACAAAGGACAGGAGGAAAAAAGGGCTTTTATACACATTTCACTGATGGGGAAGTCAAGGCACCCAGAAATGAAGTGACTCGCCCCATAGAATTGATCGAGTTGCTCTTCCAGCCAAGAACCATTCCTGCAAGTCCCTGTTTGTGATTTTATGGGTTCTTTTTAATAGTGACAAAAATTTCATAAAGCTCATTGCCTCGGAACATAACACCCAGCAGGATTTTGAAAACACGGCCAAATTCTTCTTCATCCCCTTTCCGCCAGCCTCAGCACTACAGTCACGGCTGGCCCTGGACTCCACCACACAATCCCAGCCCTGGTGACACTCTGCAGTACTGGTTAAAGCTCCCTGTTCTTCGGTCTCACTTTGCCCTTATACTCTACACCAGAGCTTCTTTAGCTCGAGTTCCTCTTTGCAAGCCCTGTGGATCCCAGAACAGGCCCACATCGGTGTTCAATGGGCATGGAATCTGATCCCTGCTCATTTTTTTTTTCCATACCCAGAGAAACCCATGATTCCTTTACGTTTTGACTCTTGCATCCTCTTATCCCATCGCTCTCCGAAAATATCTGTCTACGGAGCCATGCTAGGCTGAACAGTGAGCACCAATTACACCAACAGCCTCTTCGCTGCTGCTGGGTCTGCTGGTTTTTACTGTATCTGCCAGATGGCAGAGGCCGGCACATAAAAACTCTCTACCCTGCAGTTAATGCCCAATTTGGTAATAACTTTCCAGTGACTCCAAGAGATCAGAAAGTGGCACTGATGGGAGTGTTAGAGATGGAACCAAGGTTAGGCACCTATTTTACACCTGCCAGAGTGGATATCACTCAGCGGCAAGCTCTCACTCATTTATGAAGGCAGGAGTATTGCCTGTCCCTAAACTCTTTTTGTGGAGAATAAACCCGCATTCATTTGCTAAAGAGGCAAATTTCCATCCCAGCACCTTGGGTCCATACCCATTTGGTTGCCTCCTCCCTTTTCGGAGGTCTATTCAGTTGGTAGATTTGCACCTATTGTACTTCTGGGTCTAGTCACAGATGACCTTGAATCTGAACATTGGTGTAACATTATATTCCTATGACAGATTTATAGATTGGCAGATAGGGGTGCATTCAGCGCATTCCTTCCCTAAGACAGGACAGCATCCAATGTTTGTTAGCATCATTAAACTAAAACTGACTTTTCACCTGCTCCCATACCATATGCAGCTGCAAATTTTTAAATTAAACTATGAAGCCATGCATAAATTTACATATATTACAGACTAGCCTCTCCATTTAACATGCAAATGTACTCCAATGTTTCAGAACACCTTCTGTCGCTAATTAATTTGCTGAATTATAATTAGACTAATCCTGCATAATTAATAAGCACAGATTTTTTTTAATTTCTAAGCAGCTTGATGAGATCATTCACTTCCTTCTATAAACTGCTAAGTAACTGTTAAAAAAAATCTGGAAAGAACATATGTGAAAAGGTATGTTTGATGTCGCATACAAATTTAAACTAGCGGGCAAGCTTCAGGAAAGTCAAGATTAATATAGGTATATGGTTGAAGCAAAGAGACCGTCGGCACATTATTTTCAGGGGCAAGGACTGAGAGTTTCCGTGTCAATTTTATTCCTTTTGCTTTTACCCATCGGACCTTCCAAGATCATAGAGTGAGACAGAAGAGGATTACAGAACCGTATGTAGTATTAGGAGATGTTATGATATTAACACACCGTTGTATATCAAAACACTCTCCCTGTACATGCTGTGTGTGGATAAGCTCCTTTGATGGTATTTGGAATTGTTTTCATTTCAGCTGCCAAAACCAACGGAGATCATTCTAGTGAAACAATTAAGCGCTATTAGCACTGGATTCATTCTCTAATGATTAAAATGAAGGGTCTAGCTTTCATGTTGAAGAGCTGGGATTCAGAGAAATGCACACATCAATATATTTTTCAGCATGTGCAGCATTAGAGGCCGCGGAGCAGGGAGTCTACAAAGCAACCCTTGACCAGAACCCAGATCCTAAGATCTCACCCAGCAATTTAATCAGGCAGAGAAAGAGGGAAAGAGCATCCAAAATACTATCGGATATTTCACAAACAAGGATGCAAACACTCACATGAGTGTCTTCTATTTGTAAACATATACACGTTGTCTGCAATCTAATTTGCTAATTACTGTATTTATGTATCTACTTTTTGATGTGTACTTCAGCTCTATTGCTAACATCTTTGTTTAGTCTTCACTTCAAGCTTTCTCAACTGCAGCACTCAACAACATCATCACCGGGTGTTTGCTTCAATTGTGAGCAAGCAAAATCTGAAACAAGACCTCGGGATTCAACCCAAACAAAGGAAGCAGGAAGAAAAAAACCCGAATTCCTACACAAGAAGATTGCTGAACCACTTAAAGCCTTCAAGGGTACTTGTCCATGGCAAGGGTTTAACCATGACATCTTTTTAGGAGAAGAAACACCAGGTTGAAATGAAAAATGTAGAAGAATTGTACACTTGGAATCTCAGCCACTCACAAAGCACAGCAACACCATGAGACCTCTTTGTTGTGGCAGATCACCACGGGACTAAAGGACTCCAAACATGGAATAGCTTCTCTAACAATTCTGTGTTATATATTTATAGACACCCCCAATAGATGTTTTGCAAAGAGCCACTGAACATATCACCAGATGACAAAGGAAACTAAAGAGGAATTAAATGAGTAATACCAACAGAAAACACCTTTCTATCTCATACATCTCCGTTTCTTATCTTCCTAGACCCCAGCTCGGCAGACAGAAAAGATAGAATGAGTTAAAAACCAAACAAAAAGGATCACATCCATATTTCTTCCCTCCTCGTTTCTGCCTGTACCTCATTTTAAACCATGGATGAATTGGCCCAAAGATATATAGGTCACATGGCTGAGGCAGAAATAGAAGCTGTATCTCCAGAGTCACAGTGCCGGGTACGCGGGAGAGTCACTGAAATTCTTTAAAGCTATTCTTGTTTTGTTAGAATAAGATATTTTGCAGCCACAGCATATGGCCAAACCCAAATGTCAGCATCCACATCTTTCAGGATGTTTCTGATATCCAGGGCTTCCTGCCACTTCCCAATTCTTTGACCCTGGAATTTGCCGCAGCTGATGCAGTGACTACTTGCACTTGGTTATTGTTTCAACAACCGAAAAAAGATTGTGCGTGCATGTATGCATGTGTAGAGAGAGATAATTTTGCTTTAAAGAGAAAAACTCTGAACTCTGAAACCTACACCTTTTTCTGTGTTTTATCACATATCCTCAGAAATCAACTAATTTTCCAAAGGAAAAGAATTAATATTTTAGACATACATGCACCATCTTGTACTTACTGGGAATATGAAAATTTCTAGTGTGCAGTAAATAAATTAATACATTTAAAGTGATTCCACCTTTCATTGCAAACATTTCATTCATCTCTGCTTACTAGCCTCCAAATTTAATTAACCTTTTCAGTACCCTTTGATGTAGCACATATGTGCCAGAGGCCAAAAAAGCAGCAGCATTTTGGGGTCTGAACTCGGTTAATTGGCAATGGGTGAGCCTCAAACAAGACAGCAGTTTAATTTGAAGGAACATTCCACAGTTGATACATCTTTCCAGGACCTTAACAAGGGCCTGCAGTGAGAGGGTGGGGTAGTGGTGGTGGGCAGGACAAGGGCAAACCTACTTCCCTTCGCTTGAGTAGCTCTGCTGGGGTTGATGCTCGAGGAGACTTGACTTTATCTGCCTTGACTCCTCAGTTATTTCAAGGCAACTGTCCTACTATGGGAAGTTATGATGATTATGAGGATTCCTAGCAAGATAAGATATGTCAGACCCTTTAGAAAAAGCACTGCACTAAGTCACACTGAGCTAAAAACACACACTAAGATGCACATCTCCAGAATCCAATGGGTCCAAAGGCTATCGTGCAATTTCTCTAAGTTCAAAACCATGACTCTACATCCATGCCTCATGCACAAGCTCAAAGCTCAGGTTTCACGCAAGGAGAGTCCCTTGGTGCAACTGCACCCACAGCTCAAGTTTCTGTTCAAAAGCAGCCCAGATTTTCATGAAACCTATCACAAAAAGGCACGTCCCTTTAAAGTGTCTTAGACTGGGCACCCAGAAATCAAGATGAGGTGAAATTCAAACACTTGGGCAATCAGTTTGCTATGAACTCGTGGCTGCAGCAAGTTATTTTGCCTCTGGCAAATACTTGACGCTACAGGAGAAATTGCTTCTCTTCACTCCACCCGTCTCTCTCTCACCTGCGCGCACACATGCACCCCAAGTTGACTGCGCACTGAAGTTAACACGAGGGGAAAATTGCTTCCTGACCTTTCCAGTGATCAATTTACACCCTGAAGCATGAGATTGGTTTCATTTTCGTGTGTATATGTAATACCTATTCCCACATCGCTTTAGACAATGCAAAATTTGCTGTTCTCTTGAAGGGGTGTGGGTGTGCAGATCTGGTTTTAGCCGTGGCCTCCTTCAAGACACCTCTAGCTGGTGAGTGAGCTGCTCCTTCAGCGCAGCGATCGGTGTCCACGCTTTTGTGCTGAAGGTCAGGGTTTTGATTTCCCCCGTGATCATTACAGCATATCCGTGCGTATACCCATAAAGTTGTGTTCAGTGACAGAGTCTTTACTCTCTGACTAGAGCAAAACACATTCCTGGGGCTTCCGTCACAGATCTCCAGTTAACACTTCATCATCCCGGCTCCTGACCTTCCACTTCTGCAAGAGAACAGTTCCCTCAAAACGTACCGAATGCAAAAAGTAAATATTGGGTTACTGGGCCTCTTTACATGGCAGATCCAGAGCTGGCTTTGCACAATGAGGGGAATTGCAGGAGGCTGCAGTATGTGGACAGTCTGGAACCAGGTCCCGATTGACCAAACTTTCTCCCCCTGCCCTCAGCATCTGATCTTAAGCCAGTGATTAATAAAAATCCTGTGTAACCAAGAGCTTCCTCTGCCCGACCAGAGTGGTCATTCTTGCACTGGGTTGTTTGTGCTTGTTTTTAATCTCATTAAGGTAAGACTTCTGCAATGCTCTGCTTTATCACTAGACTAATGAGCTCGTGTGAGGGCTCCAGATGCTTCCAAATGCAGCAACCACGACCTGTACTCTTCACTCACTTCTAAGTCCAATATTCTTGCCTGATTTGTGGAGATCATAGGGACAGATTCAACTCGATGCTTAAGTAGGTATTGCAAAAGCCAGAGATGAGGTTCTTTCAAAAGCTGGATACAAACCCTATACTTAACTGACTTTGAAAGACTTCTCAAAGATAAAATCCAATCCACTTTACCTCTTGGAGATGCACAATCTGTTTTTACACATACGTAGTACACATTTTACATACTCCAACTGCAGGCAGGCACGCATGCAGAGCATAGATTTGAAGCCAACAGTGTCTTATTGATCGGAAAATATTCAGGTTTTGTTTCTTTAAATAACAAGATATCCTTCCAGAGGCATCACCATCCTGTGCTCTCTCCTGAGAAGGGTCTCTTGGCAGATCCCAACTTTAGGACTTCCTGCTCATGTCCCTGGTGTGCTGACAGGCTGATGTGTGCAGTGAATTTTGAATTTTTCCCTTCTCAAGTTCTACTGCAGTCAAGTCATAATTTCTGGGGAAAAGTTTTAGAGTGCATGCAACATTTGCTGAATGTTTTCTTCATTTATTTAATCCAGATGTTTGCATTTTAAATAATTGAAAAGCTGCTATGGTAAATAGACATCAAGGGAGGCTAATGGGAGTAGCACTGTCATTAGAAAGAGCTTGTATGATGAGACATTAGACATGGAGTCAGTCCCTACAGTGTCAGGACGGGTTATAGGAATGAAGGCACATCGCTTGTTGAAAAATGTTACCCATCAACTCAAGACCATCCATGACACTTAAAGAGACTGCAGAGCAAGGTTCACACAAATTGCACAGAACTTCTAAAGGGAAGTATATTGTGAGCTTTCCAAGGATAAAAGCCTATATTTCTTCATTTGGTTTGATTTAGTTGCACACAAAAATAATAATTAAAAAGCACATTTTAAAGGAATTATTCCCATTTCCCCACTTTGTAGACCCATTCACTAAGCTCATTTAACAGCAAGGGTGGTTTCTGAAGCTCCCAAATGAAATGCTGGAGTTGCTGCATAACTTTGTCATAAGTAGGGTTGTTTGGATGTAAGACTGACAGAGCAACTTTCAATCTGAGGGTACCTGGGCTCTACCAAAGCACTGTGAACTTCAAGCTTCACTCTTCAGCTATCCTCATTTTTGTCTCCGTTGTTAAACTCTTGTTCCATTTTAATTCGAACCTCCTAAAACTCAACCTTGGCCTTACTGAAGTCAAGTGATCTTAAATGGAAATAGGATTATAGGCAGGTTTGCAGTAGCTTTGTTAAACTAGCTTGTTAAAAATTAACTTCTTAAATTACACTGCTCTAGCTGAGGGTGGTGACCAGCAGTGTGATCACTGAACTTCCTAGGATTTCTTACAGTTGTTTTCCCTGAAATATCTTTAAATACTTGCAACCATGCCTCAGCTTCATAAAGTGACAGAGAAATTATTAGTTACAATGATTTGAAACAGGTAAAACTTGCTCCATGGAAGCCAGCTACCGTACATTCCCTCCCTGCTCCATGGCACAACTGGGTTTTCCCCAAATATGCCAAAATCTCGTAATGGCTCCACATCATGATGTAATCCCTTGTAAAGGCTCCTTTGGAGCTGTTAAGAAGAATCTACTGAAATATCTACGGAACAGCTACTTTACAGGAGTTATGGTCCACTGGGCCCAAAACCCATCTTTTATAAAAAGCCA
>JAVSBS010021453.1:48389-63424 GCA_033124195.1 Coracias cyanogaster
TTTTCTCTTTCCTCTCTGCTTATTCTCCTGCCCCCCCAAGAGTCAAAAGAAATCAAGGAGAAAGAAAAAAAAAAAAAAAAAATCAGTAGAGCTACACAGCTGTTAAAGAGCCTGCCTGGGTTAAAATACACATAGATGAGTAATATCTTCACCTTGTACAATATTTTAAAGATACAGATGAATTGGGGATACTTAGTTTTAGCTGAACAGAAAGAAAACCAAATAAACACCTGAAAGAAACGAACAATCAGGAAGGAAGCCCTAATGACATCATCTATTTTTTAATAGTGGAAAAAGCCACAGAAGTGGGAGTGCAACTGTGTCATCTTCCAGGGAAGATTTTTCAGCAGTTGTGCAGAAAAAAAGTATCTTTTGATTAAAAAAAATCTGATACAACAGAAAATCAAATATCAGCCAACAAAAAAAGTCACACACGTGTCTAGATTTTTCTTCCATATTTGCTCACAAGCTTGACTGGCAGAACGTCTCTCTTAAAATCAAAATCGACTCCCAGCGTCCCACAGAGGCCCCCCCCCCAAAAAAAGAAAAATGAATCTTTTAACAGCTTCATTTCCCTAATATATACTTGTGAAACTGATGTAAATAGACAATGATGGTGATACTGAAAAAAAAATGTATGCCACCATCCTCCTTTTCAAAAGCCCTATATTCAGGTGGGAATAAGCCCATATGGTTCTATCATAATTCCACATGTAGGATCCTATGGATCGTTACTCAGTAGAATTCCAAGAGGGAAGCAATAAATATTTTTCCCAGCTACTCTAGTCAATTGAATCACATAGACGCAAAATTTAAAGATATGTGTACGGAAGCATCCAAGAACTTGCAGAAAGGATCAACTCCAGAAAATTCACTGGATTAATCATAAACGTGCCTTAAAAAAGGACGCTCGTTCTAGCTCTGCAATCCCAGTGAGCAAGCTCGGGGCTATTCTCTGCTAACAGTGTTGCCCCAATCTAGCTGCATATTAACAGGCTTGAAGATTAGTATTTCACATTGAAATTAGAACATATGCACATCTTGTGTATTTGTTTTCTTCTCAATCTTGGCTATGTGCAAACATTTGCCATGCAAGATGATTGGTGTGCAGCATGATGCCCTTTTGTAATGGCAGTAATTAAACAATTGGCCAAACTGCTAAAGTCAGGGGTATATGATGGAACTGTAGTTTGGGAGAAGAACAAAATACCACTTCACTGCTGCAGGCACGCTCAGTTCCAGAGGTCTCTGTTTGAAGCACTGCTCCAACAGAAATAATTGTTTGCGCAGAACTTCAGCTTCAGCAGAGGTTCCCTCTAACCGGAATTGCAATTTGCATGTGGCAATCCAAAAATTTGGGAAATGGGCAAGGATCACACAGAGATGATGCAAGAAACAACTATATAAATTTCATATAAGCGGCATACCTAGTTAAAGTGTTCTTGAACATATGACCTGGGGTTGTGTTATCATGCACACAACATGTTTGTGTTTTCCCTAGAGCTGAGATCCCTCCTCAAAAGACCAGTGGCATCTACTTGCTGCTTCACTCCAGCCTGATTCTGCCTTCCCTGACAACAACCACCAAATCCAAGAGCTGCAAACCTTCACAGGCTTATGCTGTGAGTTTAAGTGAACAAAACAAGCTAGAAAAGAAAACACAACAATCTAAACTGGATCCGAACCAAGGAGTAGCTCAGACTGTAATATCACATCCCAACGCCCATGACTGTGAATCTGGAAATGAATCCAAACCTTGTGGCTCAGACACATCCTTATCCGCAGCTGCAGTTTTCACATAGTTTCGACACAAAAACAGCAACATTGGCCACCCCCGCAGGTCAGGAAGTCCTCTCAACCTTATTGGCAAATCTGGTCCTATTTTGGAGCCTAGAAATGTACCCACTTCCTTCTCCAGTCATCACCCTATGAACGTCCCCAACTTATACAAACTCTAAGATTTAAAGATTTTTGCATGTACTTTAAAGCAAAGGTTGTGAATTTTGACTTTCTTCCATTTAATAGAATACAAACTGCTAAGAATCTTAATTAGGGCTGAGTCCCACTGTGTTACAACAGTTATCCTGGGGGCAACAGGCTCACAGATACATTTACATCCGTAAACTGGGATATCCCCAGAAACAAGGTACCCACTAAATCAACGACTGATCCATAGTTAAACGGGAATCACATCACATTCTGTCCTTCCACGAGAGACAGCTCCGACTGACAACCACCCAAACTAAATCAGCTCATTTTAAACGTGCACGCAAAGATCTGCTATTTTAAAACCGAGACCAATTCCGTCACAGTCAGAATTGCACATGTCTTGGATAACAGAGCAAAGATCTCAGCTGTGGAAACATTTCTGATTCCGGTCAATGATATAACCTTTCAGTCGCTGATCTAGATACCATTCAGCATTAACAGATCATCCCAAATTAAAAGGCTGCTCCTTGACAAACTACTGCTTCTGTCAGCAAGGGATTTTTTAAATCATAAAATGGGTGATTAGGAAAAGGTGTCTGAGTGAGCTTCAGGAAGGGACACAGCTTGTGAAAAAAGAGAATGAATTGGGAATTACTGCCCCAGAGCATGGGTATTAGATGGGTACCGTAACCAAAGCTTCATCACCCCGGTGCAGTGGGAACAAGGCAGAACTGAACTGTCAGACACTAGGAGATGGCCAAGGTGGGGATTCCCAGAAGAGTTGCAGCAAAGAATCTTCCCCTAAATAGGCCATCTGATCACTTAAGGGTCAGCAACCAAGTCAGCACTTGGTTCAGGTTTCAGCTTAAACCGCTGGGCAAGCCACGTAGAGACAGAGTGTCCCGGAGTCTCTGTGCGGCTAAACCTCTTGCCTTGTGAGTCACCGCGATAGCTCTGCACAGCAAAGGCAAATTAAGCAGAACGCAACCGGTGTGCGCGGGGCCCTGGGGTAAAACCGTCGCAGTTACGCACGTTTTCATGGACTGTACGTGCACATACCGTCTTTTATCTCAGGGGAAGGGGCTCGGTCCTATTGTGCTGCCATTTTGAATTCTTTCCATGTGTGCAAAGAAAAGTGCATCAAATTGTTGGGCATCATCACAGAGCTGGCTGCGTTTCAGCACTGAGATACGTATATGAATAGAAGGAGAATTTTGCAATTAGAAGGTCTTATATGCAGCAAACAACATCACTAACGTACATCTCTTCCTTCGAAGGATCCCAGTTTGTTTTTAAACTTCAATGACTTGAAGTTTAAATCAAACCTCCTCATAAAAAGGCACCAAAATAATTTATTTGCGTGGAAGAAAAAGAAAAATCTCTATTATCTTCTTCAGTGACAACACCTAAACTGAACTTTCAGGTCTTAGGCTCTAAGGTCTAGTGAAAGAATCTGGACAGAGAGCTAGTGACAGACAGGAGAAGGACAGACAAAACAAACCAAACTATTAATTCTCATCCTTGCATTATCTTAATTCCAAAATGCAACCTTCTGCATTTAGTCCTTCAAGAGAAGAAGGTGTGCAGCTGCACAGCCCTTTCCCCAGTTCCACCACTGGTCACAGCCACACCACAGTGCCTACACCCTTGCTGAGCCTTCTTCTCTCCCAGGCACATGGCTGAGCATAGCCCCAGGCTCGTCATTGCCCACCTCATCCCAAGAGCTTCCCATGGGCTATGGTGAGGCAGTCAGAGCTGTCCAAACAGTAAAACATCGCCAGCACCAACACAGACCAAGACAAAGCCCAGTCCTAGTCTCACACCAGTGCTTCCCACCTTCCTTCCATCATCATATCTCGGTTCCCACCACAGCTTCCTCAAGCACTGCCCACCCTCCGAAGCCAACCCTTCACACGCTGCAGCATGAATGAGAAGGAAGATTTTTTCCCAAGGCTATTCTATTTTCAAAGACTATTTCTATTTCCTCTTTATTTTAAATAAATTGCCGCTTCTCTTTATTCTCAATCCTCTTTCTTTGACCCGTATGTACGTGCTCTATACAGGGTGTGGACGTTGCAAGGAGAGACTGAACGGCAGTTTTGTCTGCCCGGCATCAACAGTGGTATTCATCGGGTGACTTTTTGGTGGAAGTGGGAAGGGTTTGGTGCTCTCCTGAGAACTTTCTCTTGCCCTCACATTAACGCCACGTGACAGCTCTGGCCTGCCCGATTGCTGTCCTCCACCCTAGAGTTGGCTGCAGCTCAACAGGCTTTTATCTCTCTTCCAAAACACTTCTGGGATAACACGTGCCAAATACTAAAAGCTATACATTATTATTAGATGTTATGTATTATTACAAACAGGATTGTGTCTTCAGATGCAGCTTTTCAAGCATCTGATAAGCAGCCACCAAATATCCATCCTCTACGCCTCAGCAAGGTAAACAAGAACATTTCCCTCCACACTCTGTTGTGGTTGTTAGGGAAAGGTAGAATTGAAGCACTGATTTTCTTCTCCATTTTGTTGGCTACATTATAAACAATGAGGTCTCTCAAGTCCTGCTCTCTAACTGTCCCCATCTCTGCAGTAAGGAAGAGGACTTGTGAAACAGTAAGAGCTCAAAACTCCTTCAGGAGCTCCTTGACTTCTGAAGCCAAGATCACTGTTCACTGCTGCACTGAGAAGCAGGAAAAAAAAGAAAAAAAAAAAAGGAAGGAAAAGAAAGTCAGTGTTGTTAAGTTCAGGCATAAGCTGATGCAAGCAGACACCAAGTGATTGACCATCACCAAATCACTGATAGAAGCATCACTAGAAACAGATATTTACTTGAGGAGTAGAACAATGAGAAGCAATTGACTGCAGGTCACCAAAAGAAATCTCTTAATTGTGCTGTAACACACTCTGCCTTTGCTTTCAGGCCCTGTAGCATTATCTTACTTCTCTCTTAATAACCGTGAAGTGATATTTTAAAGTATCTACCTGCAAAACCCTGATGAAAATGTGCTCCTTGTAATGGTGATACGTACAGTGCAGGCAGTCAGCTATTGCATGAAAAGCTTCCATTTGCCCACCAGATCCTGCCCGAGTCAAGAGCAGATCAGCAACCATCGCTTGCAGACTTCCTACCAGCCTTTATGTTGGTTTAATTCTGCAAATCAAAATCGCTAGTCCTATTTTCCACCTGTTTACGTTCTGCTTAGCTGGGCTTTTTTTTTTTTGTAAACCAAAGAAATCAAACAAATTACGTCTAATAATTGTATAAACATTCCTCAGCTAGAATAAGGAGGTTGTGGAAAAGGGTGGGGGGAGAGCAAAGAGGAGAAACTTGAGAGTTCACATGAGAAAGGAGCAATAAGAGGCAAGCTTCAAAATTAGAAATTCTGTGCCAAATGCTTTACAAAGAATCCACAGATGCATGTGCTGGAGAAAGCTGAAATCCCAAGCACGATAAGCCAGATGTCTGGGCATGCAGTAAGTGGTAAGGAACTACCATTACCCACAGTTATGGCTAACCACCATCTGCAGTTCCCGGGTATATAAAGACGCTTACTGTTAAATATCAACAGGTTGTACTTCCCAGCCTGTGACAGAAGATTCCACATGCCAACCTCTGCTCTGATTCCTACCTCCTGCTGCAATCCTCTGATCCGGCGCGGACAGGGCAGCACAGTTTCACCAAACCCCTTTGCGCGAGATGCGCATCTTATTTATCGACATGTAAGCAGTTCACGGAGAAGATGCTACAGGATGATCTTCAAAACCGCCCCGCATAGTGCTTGCCTCTTGCAGGATTTGTTGCTGCACGTGCTGTGGGTCTCACACTGCTCTGCAGTGAGGCATCGCCAGCCCTGCCACGCCAGACAACGGCCTCTGAGATGCTTGATGCCAGCAGAATTCCCAATGTAACGAGCTGCGCACTGAGGACCCTTGACCCTGAGACGTCCTTTATGCCTTTTTAAAGAAGGGAGGCAGGATTTGCACCCCTGCCACTTCCCCCAGTGACAATGGGGCATCCGTGTAAGGCAACAAATAATGGAGAAGGGCCAAGTTAAAGGACTTAGTGAAAGGACTGGGAGAGGCCTGGGGTTGTGAAACCAAAGTTGGAAGGAACGTCTGAATGTGACCCAAACTTGTCATCTGGCACCACCACAGTATTTGTAAATTTGTCTATTATTCTCTTAAAAACAAACCAAAACTCAAAATAAAGATGACTATAACAACTATACTCCCTTCCTAGGCTACCAACCAAAGGTTTCAGGATTACCTTCCCTGCTCTAGCAAGAGGAGCTGAACTGGTGCAGATTTCTCCTTTATTCTGTGCTCTCGGTAAGGGAAGGAGGTGAAGAGTCCAGGCTTCCAGCGTGGTGATAGCGCTGTCCATATGCATCTCTCACCACGGCGCATCTGTTCGGCATTTACAGGGGTTTGCACTGGTAGTTTTACAGCTGTTTAGGCATGTAAGTAGCATCTATACTTAAAAGACTCCATAAAGGGAAGGGTGGGGGGAGAGGAGGAGAGATGCGAAGCAGAAACGGAGAATCAGAAAAAGGAAGGTGGCCAGATGCTGCTTTAAAAGCAGGGATAACAACCCTTTTAATGGCCGGAATCTGTGTCCCTTAAAAATGCATTTGATTTTGCAGGTTTCTTTCCTTATTTATTAGCACTATCCAGGAACTGAGATAGGAAAAAGCAACAGTTCTCAGCGAACGTTTAGGCTCAGCTGTGAAATTTCTAACACTGACATCCACCTTTGCTTGTATTTGTGCAGCGCCTTTGTCCGTTGGCCAGGTTTGGTGACTCCAGCTCTTCAGAGCTGCCCAAGTACCAGCGATGGGTACTCAGCTCCCACAAGAACTAGGTATGACCTGTGTGTCTCATCCTTTTAGGAAATCCTTCAAAAATCTGGGAGTAAAGGGGAGAGCACACAGTATTTCGCTGGCCTGGCCAGATGAGAAGGAATCCAATCAATATAACTTCTCATTCTGCATTCAGGGAATTGACAGCATAATATTTTGCAGGATACAGCCTTTAGTTAAAATTGTTGCATACAAAAACGTGTAAAAAGAGATTTTTTGAATGTACTAACACTAAGAAGTTCATTTTAGGTGACCAGAGACTCATCCCAAAGACTTAAATCAGGCAGTGCGTCCAAGGAGAGCAGTCGGAATAACGGCTGAAATATTAGACCTGTGCTTCTAGATCCTGGAGATGTGCCAAGGGCCTTCAAATTTGCACAGGAGTTCAAGATGCAAAAGTCACTGGGTACCCCCATGGTAAATTCCATAATATCCATTAATAGGATATGAAAAAATGTTAAGGGTTGCGACAGGGTTGTTATTGCAGGATGGAGAAGCCTTCTCCACCTGCCAGTTCTGAGTTTTAGAGTTCTCTAGGGTTTGAGACTGATGGTTCTGGCAGAAGAGAGTGGCAAAATTCATAACAGAGAATAATATAAGAAAAATATTTGGATTAATTTTTATAACAATACTCTGAAATATAAAGGAAATGTTGTGCAACAGCCACTCGTAGTTAAGAGCAAAACAACAGCTGTGAAAAAGCACTAAATTCCTTCTAGAGCTCAAAGGACAATAAAGACTTTCTGAAGTCAAGACATTTTATATGTGAGCAAAATATTAAATGATGCTTAAACACCAAAATATCCCTTATTGTCTGTCCCAATGGAAAAAAATCCAGAGTCAGACGGCCAAGTCCTAAACTGCAGCAATTAGAAATAAAACAGCAAACAAAGCCACAATAGTTTAGCTAGTAGATAATATTTAATTCCTGGTAAGTAATTATAGAATCATAGAATGGTTTGGGTTGGACCCTAAAGATCATCTAGTTCTAACCCCCCCTGTCATGGCCAGGATCATCTCCTACTAGACCAGGCTGCTCAAAACCCTGTCCAACCCGGTTCTGTACACATCCAGGGATGGAGCATTTGGTTTATTATTGTTGGTTTAGATCACTTGAGGTCTTCCTTTAAAACAGCCTGTTATTTGCCATGATTACATGACATCCAAGCTCTCTTAAAGACTCAGCTAAAGAAATCTGTTACAATAGTTTGCACAAACTGATACCACAAAGCGTAAAGGCCTAGTAAAGCTCTCAGAGAGAATCAAGTTGTCCATAGTTTGGCTTCAGTTCACCTGATCTGAGCTGCTAACAGCAGCTGTCACAGCTTTCATTAGTGTCATTAGTACAGTCTAGCCACATTCAACTGTCTGTCCAAAACTATCTAGGAAGTCTGGGCTGATTTTACTGAATACCATCAAAACACCAGAAATACTCAGGTTTTTTGAATCAGAAAATTGCCTAGTGGTTACATACAACCACAGATAACCAGAAAGCACAAGGACTGGCACACCAAATAACATCTCAGTTTGTTCCATATTCTAAAATGGTCAGTTCCAAGTGCCTCCACAGAAGGAAGTATCAAGACAGACAACCACTGCATAATCCACTCGCTATCATCTTTGTCAAGACAGTGGTTCAACCTCTCCATCTCTTGTTTTCCTCACCTATGTTGCAAGTGTCATAATAATACATGACATTGTTTCCAAGCTTTAAACCAAGGATAAAAGTTAAATAACAAGTCCTTTGTAGCCAGAAAGGGTTACCCCACCTGGATATGTGTGAAGGCCCAATACCTCCGTGAGTAGGGTTCTTTGCAACTGCCTTGGGTTTGGTCCCAGTTTAGAGAAACAATTTTCCTGGACGGGCTCTTAAAGAAGTCAACGGGGCACTGCACAGATTAAGTTACGAGATGAGGGTCTAACACCATGAATCCATAAACCACAGTATAATTCGGTCAAGCACAGCTCAAAGACTGCCATTCACTTTTGCTGCTGGTTTCGGAGAGCCGTGGTCTCGTGCAGCACTGAGCTTCATTTATTAATTTCAACTGTGAAGTAGACACAAAACGCTAACTTTCCTGCTTAGTAAATGACACACAAGACAGGGGTCAATAGAGAAGTAGGCC
This sequence comes from Coracias cyanogaster, assembly GCA_033124195.1. Lineage (NCBI taxonomy): Eukaryota > Metazoa > Chordata > Aves > Coraciiformes > Coraciidae > Coracias > Coracias cyanogaster. The sequence continues at coordinate 57,301 of JAVSBS010021453.1, forward strand.
CTTTAGAGACCTACCATGACATTTATAACAGGCATATTTAAATATGCAACTTAAAGACACAAGGTGTCAATTAAAAGTAATTAATTTTGTAGGATCTCTAGAGTGAAGGCGCTTACACTGCCAGGAGGACACTGCTTAATCCCAGGACTGTTTATTCCCTAAGATACAGCGCTCTGAGCACAACACTGATGGAGTTTGGTTCAATAGCTGAAGTCCAAGTCCAAAGTGAGAAGATCCAGATACTGCTCTGAGCTCTGCTACAGGCCTCGTGATTATTTGGCAAGGCACTGAGACCATATTTCTTATTTTATGCGCTCAAATCAATAGGAGACAAATGGTTAAATGCCTTCAAAGCTCACAGCGCTTGGGTTTACCATTGTACAGCAGTACAACAGGAGTGACAGGACCTCCCTCTGTTACTGGGGCAATCTGAAGCCAGATATATAGAGAAGTACTCAGAAGCAACTGCAATGTGGGCCATAAAAGGACTTTAGGGAAAGAATACAACAGCATTACTCATCAGATGAACTGCAGAAACGGAAACAAAACTGTAATTAGCCTGCCCAACTGCAGGGAAAAATGGGTTCATATTCACAACAGTTTAGGCAAACCAGCCTACTTTGTAATTAGGAAGAACATACCCACTGTCAATTGCCACAGTGTGGGTATATTTAAATAATACATGATCCATTTTGATTATGCAACCATATGCCTAGATTTAGGCATAAATCCTCCAACTACAGAGAGGTAGAAAGGAACAAAACCAATCGAGGAAATAATAACGAGAAAAACCTGTAAACAAGACTTTTACATCCTTGTCTCTTCATAAGGACTCCAGAAGCATAAACCCTGTAGTCCCTGAAATGACATCACCTCCTCTTCCTGAAGATCCGCTGTCGGATGATAAATGAGCAAAGCCCTAACCCCACCTCACACCTAGCTGCTGAATGCTGCGTGATCCAAGGGAGCGTGGGGCCAACGCACATGAGGGGCGACAAGTTATACGCAAAAACACGCTCCCTGTAGAATGCAACAATCCAAACGAAGCCTAGAACTGTTGCTCTCTACAAACTCACCGAGAAAAAATTATTTCAAAATCCCATTAAACACGAATGTGCCTACTTTCAGCATTATTTCCCCGCAATTTTTTTTTCTTTTTCTTTATTCCTCTCTCCCCCTGGCAGCCCCCCTCTTCCACTTTCTACATCTGTACTTTATTCAATGAACACATCTGCATTCTTTCTTTCTGTTTTTGGCCAGAAACTCTATCCAACCTTTATCACTGACACCTCTCTGCAGTTTCAAATTCCAACCTTGTGCCAAATCCCCATTTCCTGCTGCTTAATTTCCATTCATTTACTCTTGTTTTTGCTTCTTCTGCCATTCCCAGCATGGACCAGCTCCAACCCAGCTTCTTCTAATTTTTTAAGGAAGGCTCCCTATTGAGTGCTATTGGAACTTGATCCTCTGCTCCAAGCCAATGGCTGGCTATTGTTTATACTACCTAACAACAGTTGCCAATATTACTGCTTTTTTCCTTTTCTTTATTTCACTCTTTAAGTGTATATCCTAAGACCCAAGAGAACTCCTCTCCACATATGGTGACCCATTAGGTCTGGTTTTATTATTACTTCTGCAGAATCTGAAGTAGCCTCTTTACATATACATTTAAAAAAAAGTTTAAAAAAAAAAAAAATTCAAGAAGAAAGTCTGTGGTGTCTTGTTTACATAGGTCTGTTGATCTGGCCCCACTCCTGCCTCTGGAATAAATTGGTATTAGGATTGTGGTCTTTAAAGAAAAATCCTCCTCTTAGTGGTTTAATAAAAGATATGTTTCATGCAGGTGAAACCCAAAAGCTGAGCTGCAGCAGAACTTCGGTCCTCACTGTAACTGTCAGAGAGTGCAGGAACTTTCCAAATTCCAAATTACACGGGACTATTCTTGTGGATTTGCAAATTATCTCTCCCCTTTTCACGCATAAAGGAAATACTTTTCATAACCAGGACGCAGAGTCTCAGTGCTCTCACTCACCCTAAGCAAATGTCATCTACCAGGAAACAGAGGATCAGGTGAAGGACTTAAAGGCTAGGGCACAAGCAGCCCCAAGCCAACCCCAGGGTTGCACGTGCAATGGGGTTTCCCTCAAGCTGCATGCTGAAGGGCCTGCAGTTCTCCTTCATGACTACTGGGTTTGGTGCCTTTCTTCCATGCTCTTCTTCTAGATCAGCTTCTCTTAAGACCTCCTGCCTCTAGGTCAGCTCATTCCAGGAATCCCTACATTTCTTTGGACTCCCTTTCAAAGTATCCTTATCCAAAGTATCCACAAGCTCCTCCAGCTCTTCCTAAAAGTTCTTTTGCACTCCTGTAGGAGCTGACCACTGCATAAACATTTTTATTCAAGGACTTTTTAACTTAAATAGAAATATTCCTGACACCACTGTTCGTAGCACCTGTGCCTTCTCCCCCTCTCCAAAATAAGTCGTGGAAACAAGTACTAGTAGCATTAAGGGCTTCGGCTGTTTCCCCTCTGGCAGCTTCAACTTCTCTCCTCTTGCAGCTTTCAGCACCTTTACCCCTCTCAGATACGGGCCGTTCTCCTTTAACCTAAGGACTGTAGAGCTGAATTTTTGTGTCAGCTAACCATTATTATTCAAATATTCAAAACTGAAATATTATAGCAAGTTACTGTCTTTTCCTATATTGCTAGGAACAGGATTCTTCATCCTTACTGATGTGTCCAAGACACTACAACTTAGTACTTCAAACTCTACGTTCCAAACAAACTCAGCCAAGATCAGTGAAAGGCTCCCACTGACATCAGTGGCCTTTGGACTGCACCCGTCGGAACTGATGTTAAGTGGCAGTACTTCAGAATCAAATACTACATGGTCCCAAGAAAACAGTGTTAGGTGGTCAACAAAGTGGAAATGATACCTCAAGATTTCATCGTCTCTCAGCCCTGACGAATGTCACATTAGAAAAAGAAAAATTGCCCACTCAAAATACAAAGGCACTAATGGAGCCTAAATGTTCTGAGGTCTCATGTTGACAGGCTCAGATTAAACTATTCCTTCTGTAGACGAGGGGAGTGTAGCTTTCTTTTTTGGAGAAGTAACAAAACCAGCTAAGTGCATTCTTACTAGAGACACAGGTAGCTACAAAAACTTCAGGTCTTGTCGAAGCCCATTGCAGTTTTGCTGTGAATGGGTCTTAGCAAGTCTAAATAAAGTTTTGCCTTCTCTAGTGTTATCTTGACCCGTGAACATTAAAAACAAGCTTTCTCTTTACTCCAAATTCATCCTGCCACTTGAAATTTGTGCATCTGTCTCCCATTTATTTTTATGAAGATATTCTTCTCGGTTTAGAACATTCCACTAACATGAGGGATTTTCTCTAAATCCACGATTAATATTTCTTCACACATGCTTCAGTTGTTACACGCTATGGCCCAATTCTGACCGAACTCCACCCGAGAAGCAGGCGTGTTTCCCTGGTGCGGAGCACGCACACGCTTTTGAGATGCGGGGTGCAAATACAAACGTTGTTTTATTGCCTCCTTTCACTTACGGCAAACATTTTGATGGCACCGAAAGCAGGTAGAGCTAATGATGGTTGTCGAACTGTAACAACAGCAGGACAGGGATAACAAAAGCGTGTACACACATCTACACAACTGAAGCTAAAATCATCTACCAGTGACCAAGATCGTTACGTCAAGTGGTGTCTACAACAACAACCACCAAAGGTTATTAGTCTGCGCTGGGGCATTATACTAGTTTTTCCTCATCAGAGGATTCTACCTAACCCAGGAGTTGGGATCCCAAAGGTGATACGTGTTTGTTCTCGAATATTTTGCGATTCTAAGCTTTGTTATGGTACAAATGGCTTAGAAAGAAATGTCATCACGATGATTAATAGCATTTTAACAAATCCAGAAACTTGCAAAACTAAAGAAAAAGCAGAAATGTAGGTAAGCTAAAGGTATTTACAATTTATACTTTTTTTCTGGTGGGTAGAGGTATCGAAAGTACAAAAATATTTATCGCTTTTTTTAACATAATGGATTCCATTGTAAACAAGTTTCTGTTTTGAAACTCAAAACTAAACAAAAATTCTAGCCCAAATCAACTTGAAATTTCCTATTTTCATTATTTCCTTTTGTTTAAAATTTTTCAGTTTGCGTCTCTCAAATATTTGAACTGCTAAACTGAAAAGTAAATTAGCAACGCAGCTCTATTCAAAACATTTAAGCTCTGCTTAATGTAGCATCCATACACCAAAATCAGAAAACTTTCCTGTCAGATAGGAAACAGAGTGAGAAGGACAAGACTTGCACAAGAGAATCTGTAGCAGATTTAACAAATGACTCAGATGTTCCACACCCTTTTACTGAGAACCTTTACCCATAAAACCAGCTATTCCCTGTAAACCTTGTACAGGATGACATATGAAGACCAAAACAGCAGGTATCAAGATTCTGGCAAAGATTCTGCAAGTTTAATGCTAGCCAGTTCTAGAAACCGTCATTGTTGGCTATGAAACTTTGCAATTACAAATGTAAGATTATTCGCTTGGAGACAGAGAGCTGATACATCCTGAACCCACAGACAAGCTGAAGGGCTGGTTTTTGTCCTCAACACAGAGCTGCCTCAAAAAAAACCAGCCGACTACTTCATACCTCAGTTTCCCCACTAAAAAAAAAAAAAACAATTTAAAAAAATAAAACCCATGGAGAAATGCTATCATAACCGAGGCTGGGATTTAGGGAACATGCCCTAATCCTCACACTGCCACTACCCCGCTGTGAATCCGAAGGAAGTTGTCCCACATGCCGATGTGGTTTCCGTGCTCAACACCCTGTGTTTATACAATCGGGTTTGAATGCAAGCTCTCTTTGGCAGGAGCGGTCTTCTGCTGATGGTGAGCAGTGCCTAACGCAGACAGACCTGCTCCCAGCTTGCTCTCTGAGCTCTACTGCAACACAAACAACAGCAGTTTGGTACATTTTGAAGGAAAATCTGTAAATTGCAGCGGATCGTAAGAGGGGGGAGAAGGCGCGATCCAAACACTAAGTGCAATAACAGCAATAAACCCTGACAAATAGATGTCACATATTTTGTTGATGACTCGTGTGGCAGTACAAATTCCATTTTGTAAGAATCCTCTAACTTATGACATCATTTTACAAGTATTCTTGTGTTTTTTTCCCCCTCCCAGATGCTACAGCAGGATCCTGCTACTCTCCTGGTAGCTTTGCACCCCCGGCGGCCTATAAATCTTGCTAAGGATAAAAAATAGGGGTATCAGTACAAGGCACATATTCCCCCCTGTGCATTTAAGCCCTTCTTAAACCTCCAAGAGGAAAAGCTTTCAGCTCACCACAGCGCACGACTGCAACACAGGATATTTTTCCAGCTCACTGATATTTCATAAATACCATTTGTTGTCATGTGGTTAAATTAAAAACTCAGGATATCAAACATCAAACAGTATGTTAATGTCAAGTATGCTTGAATAAATACTAAAGAGTTCAACTGACTGAAATATGTGGACTACTAGCTAATTAAGAAAGAAGCAGGTGTGAAAAAAAACTAATTTAAGCAATTTTTTTTTTTTTATAATTAATAATGTTTACTTGTAGTTCCCCTTATAATAAGGCTCCAGTTTAACCTCCAGAGAATTCATAGCTGTAATCCAGCATTTTAAAAATAATAATTGAACACAGCATTTTTAAAAGAAGATCAGTTTTCAAACCTGGATAATCTGCCTGGCATATATTCAGAGAGGGGTTTTTTAAAATTATTTCTTTTAAACGATGATGCTTTGGATCAATTGTATCAGTTACCAAATTATTGCAGCAAATTTAAAAAACAACCCAATGCAATGTCCATCATGGTAATGCCTGTAGGGATTAGAGAAGTAACAAGGAGAAAAACGTTTGGTGTGATTGCTGCAAAAGCCATCCACTTAACAAAACAAACAAAAGCAGGCAGGTAATTTGGAGACTGAGTTTTCTGGTGGGTCTGAAACTTCTCAGAGGAGCAGTATCTCTGTGACATTATAGTCTAGTTTTACATAGGCAAAAAAATAAGAAACAACATTAAGTTTTTTATTTGAACTGTT
>JAVSBS010021453.1:76743-97859 GCA_033124195.1 Coracias cyanogaster
TGTCCTCTCCCAGCCTATACTGATAATGCTGGTTGCCCTGGCCCAGGTGCAGAACCCTGCACTTGGCCTTGTTGAACATCATAAGGTTCATCTGGGCCCACCTTTCCAGCCTGTCCACGTCCCTCTGGATGGCATCCCATCCCTCAGGCATATCCACTTAAGATCTTTCATGCCATCCATCAGTGAAACACTACCTGCATGGAATCTCAGCACCCCAGGCATTTCCTAGGGGTAAGGAAAGTATCGTGACAACCGTTTCACAGACGTTCGCCAAACCAGGGCTTGTGGAAGTGAAATCGGTAGCCGAGTCACTGAGGAAGCCTAGGACAAAGTACAGAATTGAAATCAGGCCACTTAAGCAATTTTAACTTCAGATGATCGCTTTCCTTTTAATCTACACCAGGTAAAGTCCCACTGGAACAAGTATTGGCCTCTGACAAACACTCCATTCCAATGCATTTCTACAACGAATCAATACGACGCATAGACACTGGTATAATAGTACGTGAAGCTGCTTTCCTGTCTTCCCACCAGTGTTTTTCACAGAGCTTATCATTTAAGCAGATGTAGGAGGTTATTATTCGTATAGAACAAAATACTACACAAATCCTGTATCAATGGCTATGGAATGAGGAGTGGGCGTTTGGCTTGGCTGCCGTAACACACATCGTGCCTCTGTCACGGTTGGTCGGACTCCTACAGCCTCCTTGCCACCAAGTCAGATGGGACCTAAGCTAGGTAGCAAGAATCAGAGCCTGGCATGAAGAATGGAAAGATTAGCCGTCTTGCTGCTGAATTTGATGAGTATTTTGCTATCAGCTTTGCTAAGAATATGAAGAGTTTCCTAAGTGCCAGGGTAGGAGTTGGAAATTTTAGTTCACATCTTGCTTTGGAAAGTGAATATCATCTCCATTTGGGACCTGTCAAGGACCTGGCCTCAGTGAGCACCTCCACGTAAGAAACACTTGTGGCACTTTGCCCCCGTGAGCTCCATGATAGGTTAAGGAGAAAGCAATACTGATATAATGACCAGAAGAGAAGACCTGAGAGTTAATCTGCCTCTCTCCTCTCATCTCTGTTTACCTGTCCTTTTCGTAGTCACTTCAGAAAAACGGCATAGACCCATTGTCACTTTGAAGTCGTAGGCAAAGCACCGCCATCCCCGGCCAGCAGAAGAGTCAGTCGTCACAGGCTAGCGGGCAGGTCAGCCTCAGCCCCAGAGTCATCACAAGTGTCTGTCACCGAACTCTTGTCACACAGTGGAAACCAGAGTGAATAGTTCCGCATGCACGAATCTTCTCTCTCTCTATGAAAGGAATATTCGATGGAGAGACAGACAGATGTGCCAGAAAGGAACTGAGACAAGTTTGCCTGAAGCTAAACAAGAGTCAGGTCTGCAGGCCTGCTGCAGGAGCGTTAAAACAAAGCGTACAGGCAGCAATCCTTTCAAGCAGCAGCAGCAGGTAGCCTTTCCTTTTACGACTGCTAAATGCCTGGCTTTTTCCCTAAGCAATTTGCAGTGCAGCCACACGTCAAGATGGCTGGTGGGAACCAAGACACTCCAAGTTACTCAAAAAATAGATCAGGGATTCTACTGACAGATGCCTGTGGTATTTGCCTGGCTAATTTGCTTTTATGGTGGTGAACAGGGCTTCTGTTAGATGTTTGCTGTCTGCTTCGCGTTTATTATGATGGGGAGGTTTAGGTAGGTGCTTGTAGAACTGTCTACTTCTGTAACGGTGCGGGGTTTATCAATGTTTGTATTAGGCCACTTTCATCATGATGGGAATGTATGTTTTTAATAGCCTACTTCACTTTAATTGTATTGAATGCTTTATTTAAGAAGTCCTAACAGCCTCCTTTTAACACATTTGTGTGAAGGCTTTTATATTTGGCTGTTTTTACTGGGTAGGAAAGTTGTTGTCCCTATCTCTGCTACTACTAAAAGCTTTCTACATCCATAGACTGCTCCCAACAAGATTTCAATGTAAAGCAACCCTTTGTAAATATTTGAAAAGCACTGGTAGAAATTTAAGCATGCTTGGCAATATACTGCACAAACACAGGTTGTCCGTAGGGTTTACTATGCAAACTCACAAGGTAGCGTACAAAAGAAGAAAGAAAAAAGACAAAGTCAACCAATACAGTATCGAGATGGCAGGTGGGCTCATCACAAAAGTTACTGGTAAAGGTTACTTTGATAAAAAAAGACTGGGAGATCTTTTCTAAGTTCCCAAAGGTGTTTAACAAGTTGGGAACAGGAAACAAGAAAAAAAAAAAACACCTCATGACGACTCCTGGAATGGACAACAACAGCAAAGAGGTAAGAAATAGGTCTTGGTGCAGCAAAAGGGTGTGATGAAATGGAAGAGGAATTGCGCAAGCGTCACGTGAAATCAGGAACGGTTTTCAAAGCCAGAGGGATGCAGAGTAAAGTCCTAAGGATGGGAAGGGTTTTTACTTGATCAGGGAGGACAGGAAGTTGTAGTAACCCATGTACAAAGTGACCAAGCCTCAGACCGGAGAAGAAAGAGGTCTGCTTTAAAGAGATTTACAAAGGCAGGGAGACAGCAGCAAGAAAAGGCAAAACAAAAATAAAGATAAATTAAAGGAGAAAAGCTGAAGCTGATATCAAGGGCATGGGCACACACCACCAGGTGAAGGATGCTGCTCTCAGTTATCAAGAAACAAGAAATTAAGACTGATTTTGAGCCTTTGAGGATTCTGATTCTTTAAGGTAATGGAGCACTAAAACTTCTTGGAAAAGAATCTGACATCATCATCCAAGGACAAGTCAGACAGTCAAATTTACCTTGCAAGGCTACTGCTGTAAGCATTCGAAGCTATGACAGTAACTGTTGACCATGCAGGAAAAAAGTGAGTGAATGTAAGGAGACAGGACAAGGGAGGAATATTTGCGGCAATATTAAAAAAGGATTGGATAAGAGAAGACAAATGCTGGAATAAAGTCATATTCTGGAAGACCTGTCTGAGGAGAGAAAACAAATGCAAAAAAAAAAAAAACAAGTTTGACTGATTTTGGAAAAAGCAATGAGGATAAAGATCACACGGAAAGGAGCTGTTGGAGAACACAGCCGCTAACAAGCGCAATAACATAGTACCTAACAGGTGGAATCAAAAGGCAGCCGATCTAATCCATTAAGTTTTACACCCTGATGGGAGGCAGAGAAAGTATCTTAATCCATATTGAACAGATGGGAAAATCTACAGCAAAGATCCAGACCTCTTTTTTCTTTCCCCTTCCTCTCAAGTCACAAACAGAGCAGACCTCATTTATTCCCTGATGTCCTTTTCTTCATCTCACTACTAGACAATACACACCCCTCAGAGCAATGCAGAATACTGAGAGTCCTGATTTCCAGTTTCCTCATCCACCAGCTCAGCAACAAGACCCCAAAACCACAGGCACTAACTTACTTCCCAGGACTGCTCACGACAGCAAAAGGTAAGCATGTGTTTTAAGCGTCTCCTGGATCAAGGTTAAGTTAGTAATTGCCTCTGTTTTCACAAATATTGTTTTATGAGTCAGTCAATAGGAACAACACATTACAGATGTTAGATTTACTACCTCCCTCCAGGCCAAGTAAAAAGCCCTGGAGAGTCTCAAAATCTCAATCCCGTTATCAGACTCATCACAGCAGTGCCTGCATCACCTCGCACTGGCAAGGAGGCTCAGCCCCTCACACTGCGCAAAGCTCTTGACAGAGGGTTTTGCAACATCATTTTACATCATCTTAGAGGCTTCGTGGCTCTAGAAGAGCAGGTCTACTCCCATTAGAGGAGGAAACAAGCAGATAAGGTTTCCGGGGACAGATCCAGATGAGAACATTCAAACAGGACTTAAAAGCAAGCACAAAACCCTTCCTCAAGGTTAGAAGGAACAGAACACAAGCAATAGCAGAACACTCGTTAAATCAGAATGACCAGCCAGCTTTATCAATAGTCCTGTCCAAAGGGGTATGTGAGGGTTTTTTTTTTTTCTTTTTCTTTGATCTAACATTTGAATTCCGCCACGATGAGGATTTAGGTTTGTGTCATACAAAGCGCTTAGTCCCAGTAAAACCACAGAGCCATGCGCCTCGCAGGTTCACTGTGGTGTTCAGCTGAGGAACCTACCTACCAACACACTGCATCCAAAAATCATCGTACAAACCATCCTGTCTGGCACCCTCCCCTCAGAACATGCAGGGAGAGGGAAACACTAATTACAGAACGCAAACTGCCCTCAGAGCTAAAAATTTTAACTTTTGAACGTGGAGCAAAGCCAGGCCTTGTAGCCCAAGCTCCAACGACAGAAGGAGGATGTGACAGAGGCATTGCAAGTTCATGCAGCCTCATGCAGAGAGCAAAGGAGACGCTGGTGTGACCACAGGAGGTTACTAAAACTTGGGCCTGGCCCTGCATCTTGCCTTACCGTACATCACGGATACTTATTTTCACAGTAGTAAAAGGAGTGCATCCATATTTGGCCTGAAGGTTATAGTCCAAAGCTCACTGACTTCACCCAACCACAGGACGCCCCGTGGCTCTATTATTACTGTTTGTAATGTGTAAGCAGCAGGAGGTCCCAGTCAAAGCCAGGAAGCTTACTGGACTGGGCACTTAACCACAGACACAAGATGAAAGGGTGAAAAGTGTCCTGGCCACTCAGGCTAGCGGGCTGGTCACAGAGTCATATCAAACCATCTCTCTCTGCACACGCTTTTCATCAAAATCAATCATATTCTTCCCCCCAAAAGCACCGTCTGAGCACCTGTGTTACAATTGCCGTTCTTTCACCACATCTAATCCTGGTTTTTCTTACTGATGAAAGCTTGGGTGCATTTGCCCTGTTTCACCCTTGACCAATGTTCTGCTGCAAAAATTAAACATCAGTGGTTCCTCTTACATTACTACAAGACGGACCATACATCACCCAAAGCAAAAGAAAACCATAATTAAATCCAAAATCACCAGGAAAGAACACAAAATCAGATCTACTTATGCAAAGCTTTGTTTAAATTACATTTAATAATAAAAAAAACCCACAACATGAAACACACCAAAAAACCCCTCCACAACCAAAACAGCCTCTATGATGAAAACTGTGGTTAAAGTCACCGTGGTGAAGGTTTCACCCGCAAAAAGGCAGCAGGAATGTACCTTTGTTTGTGTGTATGATGGGAAGAAGAAAAACTACAACTACGAGTAATGTGCGCTCATACAACACTGAGTAAAGGCAAGCCCTTCATTTCCTCCTCTGCACTGAAATACAGTCAGACACTCCCAGTCCCAGGAGTGCCACCCCCGTGGACCACCAAAAGAAAGCAGAACAAAGGAGGCTTATTGAGATCATATTCAGGGAAAACATCTTGTTTACTGGTCATCTTTGTTCCTGGAGGAGGACTGCAGCTGAAAAATCTGTGCGTTACTGAGAGGTTGTGGAGCGAGAGGTGTTTGGTTCTGTTTTCTTGCTTTGCAGGCGAGAATGGGGCAAGGCAGGAGAAGGGCAATTCAGACAACTTTATCCGAGCAAACGTAATCAGAAGGGCTGTTCATAACATTGATAAAAAGAAAAAAATATTAACATTTCACAAGTTCCCCTCGTGGCCTCCCTTGCTCCTCCTCCCCCATCAAAAATTCATAAAGGGAATCAGCATTCTTTACCGAATGGGTCCCCGAGGTGCCATAGACCTTGTTGGAGAGAAAGGCTATAAATATCGAATTATACACCTCATGGGAAGAAAGGGTTGAAGATTCAGCTTCAAACCCACTGCACTGTCCCCTGGGGAGCTCACTCCAGACTCAAGGTCCAGCATGGCAAGGAAATGGGTCAAGTGTGTCAATTTTGAGATCGCTGACCTTTGACACCTCTAATGATGCCCAGAGTCCACCTCCTTGACGTCCTGCTGCCCCCTCTGCACCACAAACTTTCCAAAGTCCCTTCAAGTAAAAAATAAATGAGTCAAGCAGCACTGAGAAGCTGGGTTAAAGGCCACTTCACCGAAGCTTCTGGCCCATTAAGGCAAGTGGAATGCTCAGATTTTCAGGCCTTCCTCACTTGTACCACTGCAATACAGTGGAATTAAGGGCAACCACACTTTTACCATCAAGTCCTCTAGGTTTTATCACATTATTAGACTGTACAAGACTCAAAACCAAGCAGCTCATCTTTTTTCTTTTAAAAATATTTCTCGTTCAAGTTGCAAAAAAAGGTAACAGGTGTTAAACAGTTAAAAAGATAAACAAGTGCCTTTAAAACAAAACAAACAACAAACAACATCAATAAAAATCCTCTCTGTAGGCACAATCCAGCAATTGTTTACGATTGAGATGCAGGAGGTCAGAAGAGCTGCCTACAGCTTGGCAATAAGCATCTCCAGGATCTGGCCTCTCCCCACATTTTTCTCATCTTTGGCTCTCGCTGGTGGTTGCAGAAGCCACCCACTTCCAACAGCAGCTAACAGAAAGAAAACCACACTCCTCTACACAAGCCAGCCTCAGCACATCACTTTGCACCCCTGCAGCCCGTTTCATCTTATTTTTTAAGAAAATACGGATAAAAGAATAGCTTCAAGTAGCACAAGCAAAAGTTGGAGTTACTTGCCTCCTATAAAAATGCAATCGCATATGGGGTGGAACGTCTTTAAACCCAGTTAGGTCATGGCACAGAGGACAGATGTTATTCAATAACCTCACAAAGAATCATAGGTAGGAAAATGCAATGAGCCAGTTTCTAAACAGGGATCTGGCTAAGACACCAGGGCCAACAATTCCTCTTCCAAAACAAGCCATCACGGCAGCGTAATGCCACAATATACTTTCAGCATAAAATGAAAATTAAATAGGGCTTAACACTGTGGTTCCCTGAAACACAGGAAAAAACCCCAATCTTCTTGAAACCCACCTTTCACCAAGCCAGCCACCACCGACCACCCCATTAGGCACTGGGGTGTGAGCTGGTGAGGCTTTTTAGTTCTGCAATACAAATCCAAGTGCAAAGCCTGGAAATGTCCCAGGCTTAATGGTTTTTCATCTCCAAACCAGGAATTTACTGAAGAAAAGATGCAAGATTCAGTTTCTAGGGCTGTGTATAGACACCACAGCTCACCAGTAACACAGTTCTATGGTAGGAACCAGAAAACATCATTCTGCTTTACTGCTTCTATCATTAGGATGAGTTACAAGGGAAAAGATGCCACAGTGAGATGGTTAAGACAAAGTGTTACAACTCAGAAATGTCAGGTTCCAGTCTCAGCTCTCCTAAGCATGGCCAAGTGAATCAAATCCAGAGCTCTTCTGCAGCCTCAAAAGCCTGATCCAAATGACAGCCGGCTTTCTCCACACTAAGGCAATGCAAGTAATCAAGAATAACAAGTAACAATTTTTTGTTGTTATATAAATATATGCACGTGTGTTTTTTAAAAATGAATGAAACTCCGTGCTTGCTTTTCTTCAACATCTTCTGCAGCCCAGCTCTCCTCCTGTGAATTGGTTTGTCCCTTAGGCAAGAAAATTTCTGAGCCCCAAACCAAAGTATTTCTGTGCTGCAGGAAGGAAGCTCACCTTTATAATGGGTTATGTTGGGTTGCAGGAGGACAGACTTAACTCCCCAAGAAAGAAAAATAACAACTGTAAAGGTAAAAATCATTTAAAAACCCAAGAAATACACGGAGCTAGAAGGGGTGTCTTCCTCACACAGCCTTCCATCCCCAACTTGGACAGACTCTATATTCCATTGAAAACTCTCTGCCAGACCAGCTCATATAAAAGTTTAAGTCCCACTTATCCACCATCTCCAGGGAAATCAGGTTCCTTTGGATAAGCAGGGTTAGAGATGATGGGAACTGTGAGCCTCCCAGCACAGAAAAGGCCACACTCCCGGTCCCCACCCCTGAGGCACAGTGAAGAGAAGACCAAAAGATTTTGCTGACTGGCTGGATTTTTAAGGGCTCATGCTCCAAACAAGTAAAAAAAAAATTTAGTGGGTGGACATATAAACACACACTCACTCTGCAATCCCAAGGATGTCGTTAAATGTCTGTTAACCCTCTTGCTCCCAACCTTAGTGAAGTGAATGCAACGCTGAGGAAAATCAGCTGATTCTTGGTCCTCGTTTATTCCCAAGCTGGGTACCAGAGAGGCTGCAGCCAGACAAATAGACTGTCTCACATCAGGGCTACCTCTACTGACCTTGTGTCGTTCTGAGACTACCAGCAATACGTTACTTAGTTCTGATGCAACCATTAGTGCATTTACGCATAGCAATTAATGTTCTACCTGTGGTTTCTGTGCTCTCTTACAGGGATTTTTTTGCAGGGTGACAGGAGAGAGGAGAAGGGGAATGTGTGTGGTTGCAAGCATCAAATTAGCAACGCAACCTAGAGGGAATTGTTCTCAACACCAAATGGGAAACACCTTCCAAAGTCATCGCCATCGTTTCTCCTGCCACCTTCTAGTCTGAAAGCACCAAAGTTTCCAGCTCACACCCAACATTTGCATCCAAGTGACCCTCACACACAACCTTCTACCCAAACAGCGAAGAGCTGTCAATGTTCACAGCTCAAAAGCAGCGCCCATGCACTCATCTGCGTTGGACCTACGGCATGTCCAGACAGGATCCAAATCAGCTGGATCCCAAGGCATCAGCCTGCACCTCACGTGCACAGCGAGCAAGGTGCGTTTTGGATGCCTTGAGTCACTCTGCTTGTGATACGAAGCCACACCCCCTGTGCCTGCTTATTCAGAATGGCCAGAAGTCTTTGCAGGAATCAGAAAACTGGAATGGCTACTGCTAGGTACAGGAGAGTAAACAGCCATGCTTTGAAATGCATCAAGATTTCAGTCACCTAGGAAGGAGATCATTTTCTGCCCTATTTGTTGGTGGAAGAACAGATACAGGAAAGTAGACTCACCAGTGCAGAGCAGTTGTGGACACAGTGAGGTCTCCTGCCTCTACATCTTACCATCCTCACGAGATTATAGTATGATGTGTGCTATACACAGTACAAGATTTATCTGCAGGTAAGTTCTTTTTAAGGTTTATCTAGGTAACGTTTGTCTGAATATTATATATATGAAGAAATGTTTTAACATCACAAAGCAGAACTCCAATGAGATACTTTGGCACAAAGCCCCAGCTTCCTCCCTTGTCCTCCACGACCTCCACTCACCACAAATCCATAGTTCCCTAGGTCTAGTCAGGGCTACAAGACTTGGCTATACCCCTGTCTGCTTCTAACCTGGTTCCTTCTCACAGGTAAGCTGAATACAGTTACAGCGCAATATATAGAGAAATACAATATATATAATTCTCTAGTTACAGAATTTAAGAAGCTTGTCTTCTAGTTAGAATTGGTACGGGAGTCTGCATTTGAGACCCCCAAGTCCTCCCTTTTATTTCTTTGAAGGCCATACATGAGAATTCGCTAGGGTAGGCCAATGAGGACATCAGAAGCAATTAACAACAATTCCCCTCTCACTTTCTCTAGGTCATCTCATACACCTCTACTCAGTCCTTCATCAGCTGTCTAATTTCCAAGTTAGAGACTTTATTTAGTCTCTCAAAAGAATCATATCCTGATCAAGTAAGCAAAGGATGTGCAATAAATACCTTGAACCGTGTGGGATATTTTTACTTGAAATAGAAATAATTTCTCTGATACCCCTTAATCTACAATTCTTCCCCCCCACACACACACAATGTTGGAAGCAGAGGGTGCCAAAGTGTTGCACGTAACAGGGAGCTTCAGCACCAAAGCACCACCCGTGGAAAACAGAAGCTGGCTGTATCGAACCAAAGGTGCAGGTAGCTGAGAGGAATAAATATTCATAACAGACTAGACCAACATTTCAAATCTCTCACATCAATGTTGTTTCTCTCATGCCAATGTTGTCCACAGAACACCAAGTCATTTTGTTGAAAATTTTACTACATGCCTTCAATTTTGCTGAGTCAAAGCGATTTAGAGCATTGGAACCATGTTATATGCCCATGATTTGAAAAGAAAAGCTCTCCACCTTTGATCAGAGACACATTTTAAAAACACTGTCATTTATGTAAACATATATTTCCATGGACAATTCATAACTGCCCTGTTTTCTTCTCTTTTGCTTATAACACTTCCCACGTTGCATTTCAGAGTGTCATTAAATGCCCTTTTATTGCTCCCTCGCTGTAAGTACCTGAGTATTAACCAGGTCTTCAAGATTTACAGCCTATTTTAAACTCAGATAATGATGTTTAATTTGTTATTGGCTGTGTAAAGGTTAACAAAGAAATAACTCAAACTATTAGCAAAGGAATAACGTGTTACGACAGGGCAATTAAGAGCTATATCTGGCACTGCATGAAAAGACTGATCTCCTTTCAAAAGGAGCTCGATGATCTGCGTTCACAAGCCATGAAGCGCAAGGGTAGCACACGGGTTCACCCTTTACATACTTTATGTATCGTTCGGTTGGTTTCCATCTTGCGCAAGTAACGTGGTGGCAGACAAGCTCTCACAAATCTACCCGGGAGGTTTGAAAAGCGCTTCTGCCCTCCACAGCTCACACTGCTCCTTTTCTGGGGGTTACCTCTCTCAGAGCGGAGTTGGCAGAACACAACGAGCAGTGTTTTACAGGCTGCCTGACTGTAAAAGCCAGCTAAGCTTAGCTTAAACACACCTTCAGCTCCATGTTGAGCAAAGTCTTTGTCCATAGCCTGAGTGAGATGCAGGCATGCTTTGCTCCACCAGCTCTACAGTGAGTAAGAGGCACCATCTGAAACTAATGTACCGTAAATAAACACAAATCAAAGCCCTAAGTGAGAAGATTTCAAACTGTTTTTATAGTAGTGCTGCAAGTGCACCCCAAGGCTTTGCTTTTAAACTTCATTGCTGTGGACTCCACTGATCACACGTTTTGCTGGGGGCTGCGGGGGGGTAGAGGGAGGGCTTGTTTTATTCCAATTTATTGCATTGTTACAGTCGTTCTCATGGAGAAAAGTCCTTTTTCTCATCCTTATTCAGGCTGTTGGGCAATTGCCGGAAACACTTTTTGGAAGAGTTGGGGAGAGGCTATTGGATGTAGGCCCAGTGGCTTTTGGAAAAACAGAGCAGAAAATATGCAGAATTCATGGAAGAAAGACAAGCAGATGCTGCTTGAAAAGATGGTTATATTCTTATGTCAACAAATTAGTACACGAGCAGCCAAAAAGCCCACACAGAGGTAACACAAGCAAATGTGTCCTTAAGACATCCAAGGGAAAACACAAACTCTCCCTGTAGGACCTACGCTAGCAAGCACACCACTAAAACCCTGCTTCGCAATGCACTCGAGACCAATTCCCATAAACTTCACATCAAGGCGGTGCAAAGCCTGGGTACAAAGTAAACCCAGGCCTGAAACTTATGCAGCCGGGCTATATTTTTGAATAAATCCTCGCATTAGGGCAAAAATTCCAAACCAGCTTCCATGGGGCTGAAAAAATATGGATGGGGTTGAAAAAAATAATATGGATTCTGCGACTTTGGCTCAAACAACATCCATTTGATTTCCTTAAACACTTACCCGACATTGCAGCCAAGTGCGCGTTCAATGAGTCTTCCCAAGCACAGTTTGGGTGAGGAGCAGCCCTTTAGCATGGGACCTCAGCAGCCTTAAGACTATTCCCACCAAGCCCGTTAAGACTACTCCTATCAAGCCCAGAGTCTAACTGTACTCTTTTTAACACCCCTTTCCTCATTTTTTCTACCTGCAAGCCCTACCTCCATATCTTTTCTGACACCTCCACCCAAATTTTACACTTCTTGGCTCTAAACTTGCAAAAACATCAGGGAGTGGGGGCGAACAGAAGTACTTCCCCTGGAGGAATTTTGCATAAATTCTAAGCAATCTTATTAAGTTCTGTGGAACCTTCCCATCGTACCCTTCCCCCACCTTTTTTTTTTGCCATTTTCCCCCTCCTAACTCTTACCACATGTTGTAAAGGGCAGACATGAGTCAGACCAAGCTCCTTAAGCAGCAGAGTGGGGGAGGGAGGAGGTAAGCAGAGCAGAGGGTTCCTTTATCAGCTAAGATTGGGGCCATTTCCCAGACAGCCCATTCCACACTCCAGTGCTACCTCGCACAGCACCACAGCCTGGCAGCAGCACAGATACACCCATTAAAAACAGTCCTGCCAAGCAGCTGGAAATTGAGGGCCGACAAGAAATTCATTAAAGCAATATGGAAATTGGGGAATCCATCCTTTTATTGGCCAGTAAATTTCTGGTGGGTCAACATGTCCTAAATGACCACCAGCTGACAGGGTGAGGGATGTAGGTTCCTGGCTGCTCTCAGATCAAGGCCATAAATGGAGACCAAATATTAAAGAAACCTTATGGACTACGTCACACTTTCCCACTGAAACAAGGTGAAATCTAAGACTCACAGCTATGGATTTGTTTGTCTATTCTCTCCCATTGTATGTGTGTTTTACTTGCTCAACTTGGTCTTGCAATTTGTTGCTAAGAGGGCTTTTCAGCAGCTCTGCCAAACACACAGGCTTTGATCATGGATGTTGCCACTGATGTCAAACCTCAGACAGGTTTGACCCTTCAAATCTTACGATGAGCCCTTCTAGAAAATTCTGCAATGCATGATTACAGTTCTTGATTAGTAGCACAACTCAGCAAGCAGTTAGCTATGCCCTTCCTGAAATGAAATACTCTATTCTCAATATCACATCCATACAGATTATTTATAGACCTCGATAATAATGAATTCTGTAATACTTAAAGGGAACAAATGCCAGAAGCCAACCATACCTCAAAATAATGCTATTTCTTGCTTTGTCTGGGGTCTTTCTATTTCATTGGATATTCTCTTTGCTTAACTTACAGTAAACCATGCCCCTGTTCCATTCCATTTTATATCTCTGAAGGAATATCTGCATCATATTTGCAAGTGTTTCTGAATCCATGAGGACTTAGTCGTGTACCACACAAGACACAGAACAGGCTTAGGCATGAAGACTGGACAGTCCCATCCACACAGCCCTGCATCCAAGGCAGTATGTCCTTCCAGATATAGAAGTGCTGGAAAATACGATGCGGAAGTACAAGTGGCTCTGTTTGGAGCTTGTGTACACGTATATGCAACGCATTTAATACTGCTCCAGATCAGCACGGCACTCAGCCCAACAGGATTTCTGAGCTCTGTGCTAATGGAATAGTTTACCAACAGTCCGGATATTCTCTCTCAGATATGAGAGCAAACCACAGACAGTGCTGTATTAAAAGACAAACTGCCAATTTATTGATTAAAGGAGAACAGGGTTTCAGTATCCAGCAGCAGAAGCTCTATTACCTGCTGCGCTTCTCCCTAAGGCTACAGGAGAAAAGACTGCCTGAGAACAGCGCACAAGATTTTTGCTGCTTCTAGGATATTGGTGTTAAAAAAAAAAAAAAAGAAAAATATATTGATGAACTACTTTGTCATTGTTAACAGCATTGCTGACAAACTCACAGCAGGCCCACTGAGAGGAAGACAGCGGCGTGTCTACTGAATGCCTCTTGTAGCTGAGACATGTGCTCTGAATTAGGCAAGGTGTGTAAATTATGACAGCCAGAGCTCTTTAGAGAATGCCCAGGTCTGAAGGATTCTGGTGCACTTTTGTTGTTGCTGCTGCATTTCCCCGTAGTTGTTCTCTCAAAAGAAACCCTGCTCCTTGGAGAGAGCATTAACAGGCTCCAGCTCCTCAAGTGTCATTTGACAGAAATAAAATTGAAATGCTAAAAAGAAACTCTGGGTTCCTTTCCTTATTGCATTCATTATTTTATTGTCTCTAACTGGAGCTTAACCTCAGAGGAGAAACAACAACCACGGTAGGCTGGGGGAGATGGGGGGAGGAGAAAGGATGAGACAGACAATCAGAAAACACGGTTTCCTTTACAGAAAAATCAGGCATGAAACTAGCACCCTGGTAACATCTGGGAAGACCTTGCCTGCAACGTGGACTGCCAGATGGAGCCCAGAGAGCTCCGTTTCCAGGAATGTCCCTACCAGGGCAGCAATGCTCAACACTGCGTTGGTATTATAGTTATCTGAAGGAAATCAGGCTACACCTCACTCCGTCATTAAAGAAATAACACTGAAAGAGACCTTCAAAGGACATCAGTTCACTCTCCTGCCTTCAGGCCTATAATCAGAGAAGGATAATGTTTGAGAAGATGTACTAGTCCATACAGAAGGGAAGCAGCAACAAGAGCAAGATACCAACCTTGAAGGCTGGCTAGCATCTGCACAAGACAAAATCTAGAGGAAGAACCACAACTTTCTGCTGACAGTGCAGAACAGACAAACAGAGTGAGCAAGTACGCAGGCTTAAATACCTTTAAGAAAGGTAGATTATTCTCTGAGTGAACCTGCAGGCATTTGCTTGCTGGCCTGTTTCAGTCCCTCAGCTACACACATTTTCTGTCAAGATGAAGAGATTGGCAGCCTAGAAAAGCCACACAAGCTGTAACATAGCTGTGAGGAACCAGGGTTAACCCAAACTTCTTATCACAAAGAATTCTGTAGCCCTTTCAAGATGAGATTATTGACCTTTCTTCAAATGCCAGCCTTAGCATATAGGCTTATATTCTACAGACATACATGCCAAATGCACAGATCAAAGTCCTAATCATAGATTAATTTTGGCACTGTGAAGCTGGTTATTTTACACTTTCAAAAGCAAAATCTATTAACACAATTAAAAAGTTGTAAAGAAGGTGGTTCCTAATTAGGAAAGATGTCCTGAAATTAGCACACAACTGTCAAAATGGTAAGCTGGTAGTGAAAAAATTAACTGAAAAGTATTTTTAATACTACAAAAGATACTAATTAAAATCACTGGAGAAATACTAATCAAACCTGCTCCTGCAATTTTATCTTTGTTTACGTCTGTGGATCTCCAAACCCTTTTCAAATTCTCTACCAGAAAAAAATCTGAAGCAGTCATAATATGGTTATCTCCATTACTAGTTATGCTCCTTTCAGGACATATTTTGACCTCAAGAACTACTGTAGTACAACAGTTCCTCTTCTTCTAGGCATTTATAGGCAGGAAAAAAATGTTAGGTTTCTTTCCTTCCAATAATTGAAAATACACTTCCAACTTTCGAGAGCATCTTGCTAAGAGAGGAGAACTTTGCATCAGAAGTCTAAAAATTAATAGTTACAAACACAAAGTACCAATCAATGTTCAACCATTTCTAGTTACCACCACGATCAGGCATTTGAGTGGAAGCTTCTTTCTACCATCCTAGGTACGGAGACACTAAGCTGTTACTGAAATCACAAGGATTCCGCGAGAGGAGGTAACAATCAAACATTGTTTCCTCTTTCTGTTGAGCTAGACTCCATATGTTGGCTCCAAACACCTTGTGCCTCTGCTCCCTTCAGCGTGGGGGAGGACTGGGTGGGTTTGTGCTCACTGCAATCGCGGCCATTTCAATCCCATTCCGCTGCAACGCTCAGAAATTGTTCTCATTTTGATATAATTGGTGGTTTATTGCAGGGAAAATTAACCAAATGAAACTTTATCAGCTGTTTAATTAATACTCAGTTTGCCAGTGCTTTTTGCCAGATATCACTGTGTCGGACTTGTTCATTCAACTGCTGCTACAGGGAACGAGCTCCAAGCGCCAGCTCGCCACCGGTGCCTCCGGTGAAGTACACAACAACCTGCATCTTTGCCAGTGAGCTGAGAAGCCCCTCATGGAAGAGTAAAAGGGGACACCAAACTATGGAGCTATTGTGATAGATAAATGATGTGAATGATTTCTGGTGTCAGTTGTACAGTGTTCCAGGAGTCACAGCTACAGCTGTGACCTAAGCAAGAGCAAAGGAGGAGACAGGGACAGCAAGAGAAGCCCTATCTTCTGTTTGGAAGCAACTCTGGTAAGGAATAGCCATCACTACCCTGTTCTCTTAACCAACTTCATAATGTATTAATTTAAAAAAAAAAAAACTAATTTACAGTTACCTTACTGTGGTGAAAGAAATTTAGATGTCAATTGCCTTTAAGAAGCCCTATTTGGAAGATTTCCCATATAGAGATATACCAGCTGGACAAATTTTAGGCTGAGATCCAAAGCTGGGAGAATATTTTGAAAAAAAAAAACAAAATAAGACCCGTATTAGCTCAATTCAAGGGTTTTCTCTGTGCAGGGTTTTCCTCCATGCTCAAAAGGCATGAAAGGCACCGCTGAATTTCCAGCACTATAACCTTCTATCTAAACAGGTATTTATTTCTAGTTCTCCCCCAGTCCTCTTTACTACTTCAGTATCTAAACATCTTCCAGTCATGAATACATCTAGTCATTAAGCTGGGTGAGTATAACTGTCCTCCATTTCACCACCGAGACAGAAACCACCTGCAATGGAAAGAAAAGGTCCAAGCTTCCTGTGCTGCACATGGGCTTCTGGGGAAGGTGATGCTGCAGCATGGAGCTGCCTAAATGAGCTGTATGGACTGGAGGTCTCCCAGGCTCCAGCCTTGTGACTCACCAATAGGACACTCCTTCCAACATGAGATCTTGTTATTTTCAACGTTCCCCTCTCTATTCCAGGCCTAAATACATCAGGTGTCACTATCTGGGGACAATGGGTGGGCTGAGTCATTTCTCCTTTGGAATGGAACTACAGAGCACCGAGGTCTGAGAGCAGATGCTGCTGAAGGACGTGGTCTGCACCAGCCCTGATGCACATCCCCTGCTTCCCAGTCACAGCCTGGTCTTGGGCGATGACATTTTACAGTGGGAGGTCACAGTGCACCCATATCCTTCCTTCCAAAATCATATCCTGCCTTCCCTGTCACAACAGATGGGCGACAGCATTCCTACCTGCTCACCAAAGTAGCTTGCGAGGCCAACATATGATCGCACAACACATTGCCACAGACGTTCTTTACTGCTCACTCCTACTTTATAGCCGTGATGTCACTGTTGTGGTTTAACAACCTGACATGTCATAGGATAACAAGCCAGGAAAAGAAGGGGCTGGTTATTAGTATCTAAATCAGGCTGAAAATTTGCAAGTCACATTTTTCAGAAATTAAAGTTGTAAATGAAGAAGATGAACTTTTGCATTATTTTTCTCTTTCACCGTTTTCTTCCTCTCAGTTATGGAAGCTAACTGAAGGCTTCCAACTGAAAACGGTCCAAACTGAACACTGAAGTTGAAACAAAGACACCAAATTACTTGGTTAAGGCCAGAAACAGTACCAGATACTGAGATTAACAACTCTGGTGTTCCCGGCTGAAGTTCCTCTGGTTATTCTATGTCTTCTCCTGCACTGGAGCTAGCAGAGCTGTCTCATCTCTTCAGCGAGCATGGCCACATCCTACAGAGTGGATTTTACTTGTGGCTGGAGTCACAGAGTAACACTTCCCATAACGATTCCTATAAAATACCTCCGTGCTTGCAGCCACCTTAGTGCTAAGAGCAAAAGAGAGAAGCTGATGTCAGAAACATTTTAAAGCAGAACAACCGGTCAAGAAAACTTGTGTAAGAAGAGGCCAAACAGCAGCTTTGCAGGGGGAACTAGAAAAAAGCTCAGCTCAGCAGTTCTTACTGGCACCGCCTCACGAATCACAAGGCGGCTGCTGGGAACCAACACGGTACGTTATTGGCACAAGGCAGCCGGGTGGAGAAAGGTTCTGAAAGAGAAATGTGAATGAGGACAACCCGTTCAACACAGTCAGCTATCGGTGCAGAGGGGAAGAAGAAAAAAAAAAGTCAGGCAGGACTTCCTTAGGAGTGAGTGTTCAAAATAGAAGGTCAAGCCCTGATTCTGAGAAGGGACAAAGAATGTGGCAATCTGCAAACTTTTTATAAGATAGAGGGAGCACCGTGGGGAGAAGGGGGGCACAGCACGCAGGAATAATAACGCTTAGTTATTATGCCAGGCCATTACAACAGGTAAAGGGAGATGTAATATTATTATTGTCTACTCTATAAATACATCGCAACCTGACAAATTCTTGAAGAAAAAAAAAAAACCCGTGCGTGTCTACTGTTATTGGTCTAATGAGCTAACTCTGAAATATGAGCTAACGACAGCTCCCCAGCGACTGCCGGCCACGCCACGAACCGAGAGGAAACCTCTTTCAGAGTCCATCACTGCAAACCGTTGCTGACAGCTTGGGACTACACAACACACAGATTTATTTCACAGACAGCCACAGACAGGAATTTAGCACCCCAAGCTGGCCTCCTGCTTAGCAGAGAAGGTGTTAAAATGCAAGCAGGCAGAGCCTGGCCCCCCTCCCCACACACGTTTTCTTCCCTGACCCCTCCTTGAACAAAACACAGTAGCAACTAATCAATTTGGTCACCTGCTCCAGGCAGCAAAACACTCACCAGGTTCCCCCTTTTCCATCCCAGTCCCTCCCGATACCCCCCCAAAAATATATACAGCCATCACCTCGTGGAGGAGATCCAACAGCTGCTCCCAGTGCCAACCAAGTTCAGCTGCAGTGCCTTCCAAATTCCCAAATATTTTGCATGACCTTTCATCTTACAAATTAATTTATTTTCAGCCAGCAGCCCCCTCTTTTTGTTCCCGAGAGCTTGCAATCACTGAACTCATCCCCAATGATTTAAAGGAGGAGAAATTTAGAAGTCGCGTACCCTGCTGTTAGTACCTAAACTGAAAGATTTCTCTCTTCTTTCAGACTTTGCTTTCAACTTGTAAAATATAAGCCTTTATTATTACTGTTTTCCCCTAAATTTGCTTTTAAAGATGAAAAAAGAATTTGCAGAGTTTCCCGTCATTTCAGTCTACCAATGTGTTGAGAAATTGGGGGTTGCAAAAACAGGTCAAAGTGATCACGGCAGGTTCTCACACACACAAATATTTATCCATATACACAGAGAAACTTCATTTCTGTTAACACAACTGTAAAAGCTCCAAGAGATTCCCTGAAACTAGAGGAAATTTGATACAGTTGGCAGTGTTACTAGTACTGATTAGATATACAAATCTTGCCTACTCACACATCATGCTCCTATTTTTAGGTTTTTAGGAAACAAAGAGCCCTTATTAATGGCTATCTTCTTGTTTGGGGAAAAAGGGAGGGGAATCATTCTGTTCATATTTCTCAATCAGCCTGCTGGCTTCCACACAAAGCACTAAAGCAATTACGCTGGCTAGTATACTGGATGAGAGATTTAGCAAACATCATTAATATTATTATTCATTTACTTAATTCATTTCTTCCTCCTTACATTCCTAGAGACAGCACACCGAGGATCTCACGTGTCCCCTCTGCTAGTGAGTGTAACTCCCGTTAATGCTGGACACCTGCCTTCGGGGAAGCAACGCACCGAGTTACAGCAGGGGAATATATTAATAAAATACAGCAAGAGATTCCTCAGCAGGGCCACAGCAGGGAGAGCACGGGATGACCTAATCACGATGGAAAAGACCTAACTTTTCTAAGTCTGATTGCATTGACGAAGCAGCCCAAAAACTGAGGATTCAAAGAGAAAAATGCTGTAAGCACGCTCTGGACACTATAAGTCAGGTTTTCTCTTTGGACACTGACAAAAGATTCTTCAACTGATTTCATTCACTCTCCTGAAGAGAGGTCACTAGTGTTGTGTACCATTAGATAAGATGTTTTAGAGCAGAATTCTTAAATTTTAAAGCAACAGGCTAAGAAATGGCTTCATTTTCAAAAGTTCTGAAGGGCCAGCAATTTCTGTAACAACTGCTGCCTTGAGGCTAATTTTTTTTCAAGTCAGCCGTTAGATTTGGTTGATAATTTCCATTATAAGCTCTTAGGCAGCACTGAAGATCTCCATCTATACAGTGACAGGGGAGCTCAAGTGTACACTTTTAATATTCAAGACCTTCTTAGCAGGCCAGCTTCAGGGAAAGGTTTTCATTTGCTGGTTAACAGTCGGCAACCAGCAACGGGAAGATTCAGCCCTTCACAATGCTGTCACACAGACACAAATCAAAACCTTTCCTGATGGCACGGTGAACAGCTTGAGATGATCTCCCTGCCATTCAATTAGAAGCTGCTAGCCTTTTAGCACTCCAAGGGATTTCTGATGTTAAGAAACTCTCTTCCTGGCCCAGGGTAACCAGGAGCAGTATTAACCAGATTGCTCAACAGTCACAAAGTGTATTTGCATTCCAAGGTGAAATCTATTAAGGGGGAAAGATGAAGTGGGAGATTTCAGTGCAGACAAGGTGATCAGATAATGACATGATCCTCCATAATACAGGATACGGTTACCATTTCAAACTGAATTATTTGTTTATTCTCTCCTCCACCCACCTACCAAGTACAGGAGACTCCAGATGTTAACACGAGATACGGAGGTGAACATCAGGGGCACAGCTTCACCCTGTTCTGGGTCTAGCTTAGATAAGCATCCAGCTGAAGCCTGAGTTTGAAAAATCAGATAGGAAATCTCCTCGAGATAGACTCTTCCCCTTTTTTAATTGGGTTTATGCAACTAGTTCTTCCCCACTTCTTTACAACCATTTAGGTGTAGCACTTAATTTCTCCAGAGGCTTATTCTCATCCAGAGAGCTCAGTTGATGAACCAGGTTGCTGGCTGAGACAGAAGCTTGAAAATAAGACACACCGCAGTCCCTGCCAGCACAGGTGAGGATTCGCTGTGCCTGCTCGCAGCTGAAGGCTGCACCAGGGCTGTGCCAAGCCAAGTCTGCTGGGCAGAGCACCTCACCACGGCAGCGTCGGCTGCTTCTGTTCTCCCTGAGTTTTCGTCTTCCCAAAACTCCATCCCTTTTGTATCCGCCTCGTTTGTAGCTCTAGTATTTCTAGTAGGTAAATTCTACTGTTGAATACAATGTTCTGGTAATCAATGGGAATACTTTGCTACCTTGACTCTTAGGTCAGAGTCTGCTCTTGTGTGTAGAGAAGAGGAATGAACCAAGGCAGTTGGCAACGGCCGGTTCCGTTCACCGGCAGAGGGAGTGAATCGCAGCATCTCGGTGTTCTCCTTTGCCTTCTTTAAACCCAACCCTTTCCTCTCACTCCATAAAACCTCTCAGCAATTCCCCTCTCTCCCCCTTGAGCAAATCCGAACACAGACAAACCTGGAGATGTAACTGAAGCCCCACAGAG
>JAVSBS010021453.1:97892-127902 GCA_033124195.1 Coracias cyanogaster
CCCTGGGCCGAGGTTCAGCTTTCCCCCTTCCTGTGGGCTCATGGCATCACAATTTTAAAAAAGCACCACTGCTTTTTGAGTCCTGCACGGTTTAGATCTCTACCCAGTCATCTCTCCACAGCCAGGATACTTCAGTCTGAGAGCCTGTATTTGGCTGGTATATTTACTATTTTCACCTGTACGTCAGGCCTTTCCTTCTTATCTATGGTATAACAGAGAATTTAAAATGGGAATTCTTTGGTGTAATTATTCTGACTCCTCATTGACTTCTTCAGCCTCATGTTCCCCACTTTCTTGTTTATCAAGAAGCTGCCACAGTAAAAACAAAAGGCTGAAAGCCTTGTTTTTCAGCCCAAATTAAGTATTACCAGATGAATTTTTTTCTAGTACGGGAGTTGGATTCGATTGTGTTTTTTGCACACACATGTGCACAGCATCCAAGGAAAGCAAACAAAATTCTTCAGGGATAGGTTTAAAAAAAAAGGACTTCCACAGAATTCTGGGGGGGTTTTGCAACCCTATGGAAACCCTCTCAGAGGCTTAGGAATTTAATTTCTTACTAATAGGTTATGGAAACTCATTCCTAAGGATTTTATATTATGCATAGCAGCAAGGGATAGAACTATAAAAATTAGTTGGAGAAAGTGACTAAGACTGAGATCCTACCCACAAAAATGAGATTTTATGTTCAAAACGCTCGCTTGTCCAATTGCTGATCTTGTTTTCCTATTCTGGATCTGATCATTCCCATTCATCTACCTCATCTCCCCAGGTTTCTTTTCCATCCCCAGCCTCCTTTCCCATTCCTCTTCTTCCCTATTGCCCCAATTTCCCCAGAATTTCCACCCTCTATTTTTCTAAGCCTGTTCATCTACCCATATTAAAGCCATCGGAGATGAAGAAAAAAAAAAGAATAATAAAAAAGACACAATGGGGAGAGATGAAGCCCATTACAATATATAATATTAAATTGAGCAAGGGTAAATCTTTTGTACACTGGAAAACATTAGAACTGCTTGTAGCTCTGGCTGTAGCAATGCAGCACACGAGATCTGTGCTTCTCTCCAGCTTTTCCAGGCTGGGGAATTGGAGTGGGCTGATTCCTCCCCGTTGGGCTCCCAGGATCCCTCCCCACCAAGGTCTAGAGAGCATCATTAAGATAGATTGCAGAAAGGCTCAGAATAACAACCAGACTCAGGAGTAATATACTAGACATGAAATGTGGTGGGGTTTATTTGGGGGGTTTTTTTATCGCCTCTTCACTTTCTCTGGCAAGATGTGATCTTCCTACAGTCGCATACTTTTCTTCCCTGCAATCTCGCCAAGGGCAATATCGCCTCTTGATAATATAGTCTTTGTATGCACCTACAGAATTAAGAGAGATGCGGGGGAATTTGAGGGTTGGAGAGAGATTGTTTCAAACCAAACGTAAGGAAAAGGTACCATGCAGAGCTGGGTGCTGTGAGATCAGAAGAAACCTTCTCCTCTCTGATCCGTACTATAGATCTCACCTCCTAGTGTCCCACTTCCCCTACACACACATAAGTCCCCCTTATGTCAGCACTGTATATTGAGCGAGGGGGGAGATAATAAATAAATAAAATCAACAGTAGCAGCAAGGAGCAGTGTCTTTTACTATTGGCAGCCCAGCAGCATCGGGCAGGTCCACTCTGCTAGATCCTCTCTGTACATTGGCTGCAAGACACTTTTTGACTCCAAGAGCCTACAACCCAAACCAATCACAGCTGAACAGCAAGACCTTCCTTCTGCGAAAATGAAATTAAAAGGTGTTAAGAATAGTCAGTTCACTCCCATAGTCTTTACCAATTAAGCTAAGTGTTCAAGATGGTCAGGTTGCCCTCTCATTTTGATTTGCCCCCCACCCATATTAAGTCCAAAAATTGCACTTAAAAATTAAAATCATTGCTGCAATTTGCTTAGCTTAATATAAAGCAAGAGCATAATGTCCCCTCATGAATGCGACTGCAAGTGGCTACACAGCCTGACCCTCACTTATAATCCCCTGTAAATTCACCCCAAAAGCCATGAACTACATAATATTAGTTCTTACAGACTGACATATTTCCCTGATCTTTCATGAGCCACATGGGGAAACAGTTTTCGCCTGATCTGAATGAAGAAGAAAAACAGTGATCCTAATCAACCGTTTACCCTTAGTGGCTTCCCTAAACAAATCTGGGAAAGAGCTTAAAGGCTTGGGAATATCCTCGACCCTGCTTGATGCACTGTAATAACCCTACCTAATTATACTGATATAAAAACTAATTGGAAAGATAGCAAATGTCAGGGTAAGATGCAAATTGTAGGGTGTTAATTGCTGAACAGGTGCTGGAATAGAATTAAATGAGCATCTTGATTAGGAGAGTGGAAAAAACAAATGTGGACCCCGAAATCAAGTTGGCCACGTGAATTATTTAGCAGCCTCCTTGTACCAGCAAAAGGTCATGTTGATGTGACCTCTGCTTTGTGATGGGTGGGCTGACAAAACAATAGTGAACTCCAGGAGAAAACATGGCTTAGGAGGGAGATGAAGTTACCCAACCTAGGAAATTTTCAATGGGTGAGGGAGGAGCTTTTTTAAGTGGTGAACTTCTAGATGGATAATGTGTTAGGAGAAAGTTTTCCATACGGATCATAGCAGTCATAGAGAGCCACTAGTCCTGAAGCTAGAGGAGACCCTACAGGTACACCACCAGGTCCTGGTCCTCTTCTGACCTTGAAAGCACAGAAATGAGATTATTGCCATTTACAGCAAATATTTTGGGATATGAATGTTGGTCCAAACAAAAATGGACTAAAAGCCAGATTTGTATTTGCACAGAACTTAACGGGATTTTCATCCACAGCCAGAAGTTCTTCAATGACACTACTGTGGTAGTAAATTATTTTTTCACATAGGCCTTCAGAAAGCCAGCTCATGTTTCAGTTGTCGCTGAATGACCAGCAAACAGATTAGATCAAATAACATCAATTAGAACCAGCAGTCTAGAAATAAGAGACCCTACCATTAGCAGTTATTATTTGGGGCATGTAAGTACCATAGTTCTCATGAATGATTTAATCCAGCTTCAGTTATCCATAACTTTGAAAGTGAGACTACTTTTTGCTTAGTGAAAAAAGGTAGAATTTTGCAAGAATATGCCAGAGGTAGAAGGCTTTGTGAAGAAAATACTTTCATTTTAAAAGACAGCATCAAGAAGTGACAGAATGCAGCGAAATATTTTGCCACTTAGGAGAAAAAAAATAGGAAGAATTCTGGAAAGAATTTTTTTTTTAAATTACTGAAAAGATTTAAACAAATCTGTAAATCACTTTATGATATATCACACTGGTTCAAACAACTGTGATGTGGGGAGTAAGGAGACCTTTGCCATTGAGTTCACTTAATAAACACACCTCAATGGATGGTAGCAGTAACTATTAGGTGCTAGCTGAGATGATCACATTATTTTAGGAGTGCTTAGAGACTCAGTCTAGAGCAGGACTCAAATCCATCAGGCACTGTGCAAAATCATAGTACAAAAACCCTGCAATACAGACCTTCCAGTTTGAACAGAGCGGGTAGAAAAGGAATGACTGAGGCACAAGAAAATGGGCTGGTTGTCCTGAGCAAGCTTAGAATATCAGGACCTTAAAAGAGATCTTAAAATTAATATAAGCAAAAGCCCAAACTAAGGCTTTTAACACTGCCAATAGACTGCAAAAGACTCACAGCATAAGATCTGGGTCTTAATTTTTTGCCACGCACCAAACTACACGCTCTCTCTCAAGTATTGCACTCCCAAATGTTCATGTAACACAGTGTGCTGCAGTTGTCTCTACATTAAATAAATTTCTACGTATCAGACCTTTTTTGCAGAAGATAGAAGGAAGCACAGAGTTTGTACAGACAATAAGACGTTGCTTCCACTACCATTCCAGCACCAGGCAATGGGTGGTGTTGAGGCAGCAGTAAGAAGAGAATCATAGAATCATAAAATGTCAGGGGTTGGAAGGGACCTCTGGAGATCATCGACTCCAACCCCCAAAATATGGGACATGAGTGGAATATGGGATATGACCACCTGTGCTTGTGACAGGGCCTCAAGAGGAAGATTTGCTTGCATGAGGTGACAGCCTAAGTCAGTGACAAAAAGAGACAGCATGTAAGAGACCCAGCTCCCTTTTCCCCACCCAAATGCTAGAAAAATTCAACAGAGATATCTGCAACAGCACCAGGTCATAAGAAAGGCAGGTTTCTGCTCTAAGAACTGCAAGAAAGGGGCTGTGCTCACAGTGCGTGCTCTCGGGTGGGTCTGCACACAGATCAAGGACATGTTGCAGTCAGGAAGGAGTAGATATCACTGCAGAGAAGGATGAAATGTTTTATACGCATCTTCCAGGGCAAGGGGAGAAGCATGTTTCCAACAGAAAACTTGGATTTATGACACTAAGACCTGAAGTTCCCTTTGTATCTAGGGGATATGATACACCATGGGTGACAGGAGAATAGAGTGGGTACCGCACTGCGATGCTGAGCCTCCTGGGATAAAGACACCAATTCATTATCTGCACAGCACCCTTCTTGGGGCCTCCACTGCTAGAGGAGGTTGCTGCCAATCATCTTCCATTCTGCAGACTTATATTTAGTGCTTGCAGTGTGGGCTAGAAGCAGCTGCAGGGAGAAACAGGCTCAGTTAATTTTTTAAAGTTCAGATCTATGTCTTAGAGGGCTGCAACTGAAATCAAGTTGTTTCTCCAGTGACTTCAGCTTTAACTTTGCTGCTCAGGACCACTACAGGTATGCAGGGTGTGCTTGAAAAGTTGTACCTGGCTTGGGGCGGGGGAGAAGGCGGCGATGACAGAGAAACTCAATTTGTGGAGGGTTAACCTGAGGAAAATCTTGGTAGTCTATTAAAATCCTGCAGGTGTTGTACACGGGCACGATCGCAGCTGAGCTGCGGGCTATTTTAGACAGCTACGTAGAACTAACATGTTAACAACTCGCCTGGACTTCTCCTTGCGACACTGTCCCAAAACAGCTCTAGCTTTCTTATCTAGAGAAAAAACAATGTACATGAAAGATAGGGGGGATATCTTAATTGTTATTGTTATTATTTTACGCACTCTTATTTAAGCTTGCAGAAGACAAAACTTCAGCCACATCCTCACCTTATGGTAATGGTAATGGAAAGGCTCTCACATGTCAAAGCGCTGAAGGACAGGAGTATTACTGAGCACATAAAAACTCGTTCGGAAGCTAGAAAATGCCAGAATTAAGATTAAAGAAGTAACTCTAATTTAAATCCTTTAGGACATATACAGTACATCCTTAGTTGTGATATCATTCCTCCCCAATGTGTCAGCATGTACCTCGCCCCCACCCCTATTTTCACCTGCTCATTCTAGCTGCTCCTTGCCTCTTCCCCAGCCTCCAGCTGAGCCCGACCTATTATCAGGTCCTAATCTTCCAGTCAAGACTCCTAATCCTGCACAGAATTCCCTACCAAACCTTAAAGCCTAGCTTTCTGGACTAGAAGTGCCATTTCCCCGCACTGCCAGCAAGCCGTGCTCCCAAACCGTGCACAATTTATATCCACAAGCGTTAGACGCGAGCCTCAGCTGATATGAACCGTCTTAGCTCCGTGACAGCTCACGTTCGCCAAGGAATCCGCTTCGATCCGTGTAAAGAGAGAGCATTTATACGTTGTCTGCTTTCCTGTCTGTTGTTTGGCTAAATAGAAAGCAACTGCCAGTGATACTTTTTGAAGGCACCGAAGTAAAGCTAGAAAATGAGAGAACCAGATGTCCCCGAAGGACTGCTGGGAAATGCTTGAGATAAAGGGGAAGGAAAAAAAAACCCCACCTTTAACCAAGACGTCCCAGAGGATATTTTTTTTTGAGGTCCTGTGTCAACAAGTGACACTGACACAACACTGTATCCTTTTTCTCCCCTCTTTAGCAGAGGAATTTTGACTGGCCAGCTATTTTGTCAACATCAAGTAGAATGATTTATACTGGCATGGACTCAACCTTAAAAGTCACTGTTATTTTTCATCAAGGTACTGAGCGCCCATATTTCTAGTTAGAGTAGATTTGGAAAAACATCTCTGTTCAAGTCTTCACTCAAATTAGCATCTAGCACAGTCTAGTTTGAAGACCCAGTGAAATTTCTAGTAGCTATAAACTCAAGGATCATTTAAAGCTGTCTAGAAAAAAACTAAAGATAGTTCTGTAAGATAAAGGGCACATATGAGGGAGGGAGACAAACAAAACAGTCCTTTAGATTCATGTGAACCCGAGACTCCCAAGCTTCATCCTTTCAAAAAAAAAGGAAATTTCAAGAACTGGAGTTTTTACGGGAAGTTTGCAAATGTGAAACGAACAAGAAGCCCGGATGGGAATCTTCTTAATTTCATTTTTCTTTTCAGGACTTAGTTTTAACAAAATATTTACATACATGCTTCTTGATATTGATGCTAAATAATATCAAGTGCTAATTGCTTTGCTGAATTGGGATCCATTTGCTGAAATAGCTTTTTATCAATGTTGCATAAGAAAACCTAACCACATCTCTTCAAAAATAATTAAATCCAATTTGTATTGGCATCAACACTCTCGGCTTCAAGTCTAATTTCTTTATGCCATCAGCTAATTTCATCTGTTCACTGTGTACCGGCTTTCAACTGCTTTAAACGCCTCTGTAATTACCCTCCCTATGCCACCTCGTTTCAAACACTCAATGATCTTCCTCCAAGGTTTGGCACTTTGAAGAAGAACGTGTGTGTATCTGGCTAACGCGAACGTACCTGTGCAGTCGCGCTTTTGCAACACAGCTCTTGGGTGCAGAGCCATAAGAGCAAGGCAATTATTTCTATCCTTCCTGGTACAAGCCTCTTGCACAGAGCTGCAAAGATCAAGACAAGGACCCAGCGGGAAAATGTGGTAGTGGAAAACTTCTCCCCTGGAGCAAAGGAACAGCCCTAACTAGAGCAAGTGAACGCCTACAATAATCAGGCTGAAAAAACAGCTTGGTGGGGCAGTCAGCAGCAACAATGGAAAGCGTAAGAAGCGTGCAGGACCGATGGCACATCCTGGGGAGCAAGCTGACTCCTCCTTTGAGGGAAGCACCGGGAATACGAGGCTGCCAGAGGAGCAACTTCCTAGTAGGCTACAGAGCCTGAATTCTGGAAGGATTTGTGGTGATTGATGATATCATTTTACTTTTCTTGGGATTCACATTTCCAAGGAGAATAGTTACTCTGCTCTTTTTTGTCTTCAAAGGTAGAGAGAAAAAAACAAACCCTATGGAGCAGAATTTTCTGTCTTCATGTCAAAAACTGAGCAGAGGGAGAAAGGCTCAACGTTCCACAGGCTGCAGAGCCAGAGTCACTTGGCTCACTCATCGCCCCAGGCCACGGGGCGGTAAGAAGTTATGATGCTTTGAGCTGCAAAGCTCCTACAACCCAGACTCTTCCAGCTCCATCACTGGGCTACTTTTTCAAAAATAAATTAATTGGTACTTAACTGCGTGAATTAAACTGACATCACAGTGTCTAAACGTGAGCAAGAATGTTGGGGGGGATTTTGTTTTTATTTTCCTCCCATTGAAAATACATTTTAAGTGCAGATTTTCTTTTCTTCTTTTTTTTTTTTTGTTTTGTTATCTCAATGAAAATGTTTTTGCTAAATGTAATGCCATCTGGAAATGGAACCTTTTGAAAATGTCTCATAGTTGGATCTCAGAAAAAATTTGGAGGCATCCAAAATTGTTAGTTGCTTTTGAATTCCTTTTCAGCTAAAATAAATAGAACCTCTTCAGGAACACTTGAGTACAGCCCTGCTCCTGCTTCCACTGAAATTAAAGGATGCTTTGGTGTGGATTTGCACGAGATAAATCCCCAAGCCCATAATGTATCGTACAAATAGGAGCGCTAGTCTTTTTTCTGTGCTAGAATAAATAAAAAAATCCCTTCAGCACGAGCAATGCCATCATCTGGTGAAATCAGCTTTATGCCATCTCCTGTCAGGTGTGACAGCGCTTGGGAGCTCATGAGAGGGACAAGTGATTAAAAGCCACGACAGGGCAATCAGTTGCCACTTCATTTTATTTTATTTTCTTGAAATAGCCTTTGTAGGAAAGATGCAAACCCACGTAGGGAAGAGCAACTCCTTTTGCCTAATGGGTTCAGAGTCACCGAGACTCAAATAAGCTGACTACTTGAAAACAACTCAGGAGCCACAGTAAAAGATAGAAATTATTGCTTCCTGTCATGACCAAATATTAAACACAGCACACACCTAATGGCTCTATCACTCCCCAGGGATGAAGCTTTATGAACAATAAAATCCCAGCAGACTTGCACTGTTTGGACTTAGAAGCCTCATTATAGGCTCACTGATCCAATACAATTTACAAGCTCAATGGACTCCACTTGAAGGAAAAGCCACCAAACATGGAGTTATAAATGGAACGCCCGTGGAGAAATAAGCATTTATTTGCAAAGGAAATTAGCAGGGAAAAGGAGATGGAGAGGAAAAGAAAAAAAAAAGAAAGATGGGTTGGATGTCTGCAGCACATTAGAGATCCAAATCAGAGAGGAAGATGGGAATATGAATTACACTTGCAGAGAGGAAATGCTGGTCCAGGACACAGTTACGTGATCCAGCCTGGAACACACAAGTCTTGGATCCCACTCCTCACTCTGTCACAAACGGTCTCCTACGTGATCTTGGGCAAGCTCCTCATATCTTTAGAATTATGAGCCCACCTCCAACTGACTTAAGTTTCAGATTTATGTTATATACTTTCAGTCTCATCCTTGTCTTCATTTTACAAAGACTTTGGCTGATATTCTGAGCAGGACAAATTATTTCAGACCCTATCTGAAAGCAGAAGACACCACATATTGATTGGGAGGCTGCTTTCGGATGTGAAGCACTCACTTCAGAGAGGCTGAAATCCTGGGATGTTTACAGGGTAGAAAATATATGAGATCCCACCAGAAACAGATGGTGAAAGAAACACCCAGGGAAGGGTTGGATGGAGACAAAAGGTTCAAAAGCAAAGCAAGAGGCAGTAACAAGGTTAAGGCAGATGAAGTGACAAGTCCATAAAACCAGGTCTAGACAGAGGCTGAGAGGAGGGCAAAAGTGATACGGGAGAGTATTTTAGGTCATAAATATACAGAGGATGCTTTCATTAGGATGCAAATACTCGGCAATACTGGCATTTTCAATGATGGGTGCAGACAGATCCAGGCAACGCAGAACCATTTTCAAAAAGTCAAGTTGTAGGGTTCCTGTGTCACACACACCTCTCTGTAAGTCCAGCATTTCTGTGCTGGTTGCATAGTGAATTTATCCTCAGCTTCTATTCCCAGAGGTGCTTTAGTTCATGGGAAACTTTCACTCCATTCACCCCTTCACTACTACCAAACTCAACGATTCCACCAGCTCCTTACGCTGCTATCTCAACTGTCCTTCTGAGACCTCTTATTATCAGCTGGCTGTGCAGCCATTTAACCTCCTTGCTGTTTATTAGAACACAACACAAACTGGATCAAATTCTCCTTATTGCAGGGACGAAGCTTCGCTTTAAAAAGCACAAGGATTTTTCCACGCTCTGTTTTCATATTGCTCAAAACTTTGCACTGCTCAGTCAGGACTCAGCCAACCAGCACCACAGATATTTTTTTATCTCGGCTACAGCACAACTAATCTAACAAGACTGGAATTCACCCACACTTGCTGTCCAAACTGCACTAAAGCATCACGGAGGCTTAACTGATTTACGCAGAATTGCTAAAATCCTTTGGGTTTTCTCTTCATTGGACTTATTTTCTTAAGGTTTCCAGGCAGTAGTAGCAATAGTCAGATTTTTTTTCTTTAAATTATATTATGTGTCTTTGCTCAGACTTAACCGTGCTCCCCTTGCGGTTCTGAAACCAGAGCATGTGCTAACTATTCCAGTTACAGACTTAGTGGAACTAAAGCAATCAACACTGGTTAAAACTCCCACCCATCACATTTTTCCCTCTAACACATCCAGAAGGACAGACGCTCCATTCAGGGGGCTCAGGTGAGGCGCTCAGGACAAAATCACCGCACAGTCGCACGGCAGCACATAGACTGGAGCATACATGGACAAAAAGCTGGTGGAAACGAGGTTCCAGTTCTGTTTGCTTCCTAATAAATCTATCCTTGAAACCAGCACTGATTTAAACTCATCTCATTTATTTCTTGCTTAGTTTCAGAAGCAGTAACACCTTCAAACCCAGGCAGCAGCAACTAAAAGTCTAGGGGGAGAATAACTTTTTAAATCACTCTAAAACCATCTCCACCCTAATGGCAACAGCTTTCTACATCACCATAGTATTTCCACACGTATTTTCAGCATATGTACCTTTGTGTTGCCAGTGAAAGCTAGCACAGCACACGCTTATACTCGGTTTACTGTTAAACAGAGACTGTGTGAATAGCTAGAAAAATACAGGGACTCTGCAATGGAGAGAAAGGAGCAGACCCCTGGACTTCCACAGTTCAAACTAGTTCCTTAACCACAAGCCCATTCTTCATTTTTCTAGCATGTTCAAAGACATCTTTGAGCTTCTTTTGATTCACCAGCTTGCTAGAAAGTCTGTTGTCTGTCAACATTAAAAAAAAAAAAAATTAAGTGGCCCAAGCTAGTCTCCAGTTTACCCCATTTACAAGCTTTAAGTGATTGTACACATCAAAGATTCCAAGATGCTTGGGAGAGCAAACTAGTAAAGAAATTTTCTTTTTGTCTAAAAGAGGAGAAAAAAAGAAAGAAACTAATTACGCACAAAGAGAGCCACTTGTCAAATGGCTAGGACAGTGCACTTTAAGTTACTGACTCCCCACAAACATCCAGTCTACTAAAAAATTCATGAAGAGACAGATGGCACAACAGCAGCTCTTTGCAGGAGAGCAGGGTTTAGCAGTGAACAAAGGACTTTGACTCCCCAGGACAAGAGGAGAGATCATTGTGGGTTTTGGAGGCTTGGAAGGGGGGACTGGAGCGTGTGGGGAGCTGAGGAGGGCTGCATCTATCTGTGGCTCCCGGTTTCACCCCACAACAGCAACAGATTTGAGACATTTATTCTACCTTGGCAGGCTTACAAGGAGTAAAGCAAGAACAATCCAACTCCGCCATGCAGATTAAATCCTCTTTGCAGTAGAAGTATGGAATATGAAAATCCCTGTTCAAGGATCTGAACCGGCTTTCCACAGCTAAGTAATTGCTAACACTCTGCTTTAGGGGGGAAACTGAGGCATGGGGTTATGGGACCTGTTTAAAGTGTCAGGGCAACTCAGCATCAGTGGGCATTTGGTCCAGCCCTCTCCATTCATGCTGTTCTGCTTCTAAGCATTAGGAAATATCCATGTGTTACCCAACAGTTTTGGGGATCAGACTGAGAGGGATAAAGTCCTTTTAGACAGTCGAGATTAAGAGAAAAGGGGAAAAAAAACCTAAACAAAAAACAACAAAAACACCCCAAACAACCAAACCCAGGATAACCCCAAGTCTGCATTTAGTTCAAGCCAGATCCTTCAAAATTAAAGATAATCTATATGCTCTTTTGCCTTTTTTAGGGAGAGGGAAGAGGGCCGAATACAGGAAGACATAAAGCCCAGTGCTGTTAGCGTGGACACCTCACACAGCACGGACACTACAGGGGCACAGGCAGAATGTTGAAGCCTGGCAGCAGCTGTCTTTCCTCAAGTGAGTTTTAGTGCTTGTGAAATGTGCCAGCCAGCCAGCCTGGAGAGTTCAGTCCTCCGCTAATCTCTACGGCAGGTAGGGCACGAGCGTCAGCAGGGAAGAAAATCTCTGTCGGTGCCGGCCCATTTCTGCATCGAAGGGATGGACCCCTACGGCACAAGAATGTAATCCCCTCTCTTCTGCTTCTTTGTAGAGATGCTAACAAGTGGGCCAGCTGTGCTCATGCTTTGGGGTTTTTCTTTAAAAATAAAAAATAATAAAAGCCTAAATGTTTACAGCACGTGTCAGCTGACCAACACCGTCCTTCACCATCTACGGAAACCAGTGTGCCAAGTGCTTAGCTGGTGCAGGCCCATGCAGCGCTGCTGACCCAGCTGCAGACCTGGCCCCATGCCTCCACCCACTGGTTAGTGCATGTCTCGACCCAAGGAAATTCTCCACGCCGCCCAGCAGTTCATGCCAGTCCCATCCATCGCTACAGCCGCTGTCACAGCGACAACGGCAACCAATAAATAGAAGGTGGTAACAAACCACCTTGGATTCTTTACAGGACGATGAGGAAGAGTTCAGGTTAACAGGAGGAGGAATTGAACCCAGCATCTCAGATACTTAGAGCATCTGAGCTAAATGTCCTCATTCCATCAGCTCAAAGACAGCAGAGGACTCGAGGGCCTTCACACAGTAAAACCATGAAAACTGTGAGCTACACACAGCACAGAGCTCGTGCTCACGTTTTGCAGTAGGGTTCCAACTAATTTCCTCTGTAATAACAACAAAGTCTGTCCCATCCCAGTTGCATTGTGCTGTTCAATTGAATTGAGATGTTTCACTTGAATTACACAGAAATTTCTTCTATTTATCTCTTATTAGAAGGGAGGAAAAAAAAAAAAAAAGGCAAATGAACTGTTCAACCAAAAAAGTCACCTAGTTCTCCCCAGCACCCTGGAGGCTTCAATTAGATCACAGCTTCAGTAAACTAGGTAAAGCACTAAGAGTAACGAGCACAAAGTAGCCTGCTCTAAAGAGCTG
The DNA here is from genome assembly GCA_033124195.1 of Coracias cyanogaster. Classification (NCBI taxonomy): domain Eukaryota; kingdom Metazoa; phylum Chordata; class Aves; order Coraciiformes; family Coraciidae; genus Coracias; species Coracias cyanogaster. Next base: position 110,668 of record JAVSBS010021453.1, read on the forward strand.
AAATCTTCAGGAAACACAAAGAATACAAAAATCTTAAAAATCATTCCCACTTTATGAATGGGAAATTTCTATCCAAAACTGTACAACTCACCTAAAATTAGAGAAAGAATCTGAAGTGAAATGAGGAATTAAATTCATTTGCAGCATCCATGACCTCTTAATCAAGTCTCTTTTTATTTGCATCACTGGGGTAAGAAAGGCAGCAAACTGAGTAAATATAATACTATAGGTGTGACAAAATACAGCTTTCGTTTGGGAAATATCATCTTCAAAAGAACAAAATTCCACTCTTCTGCCTGAAAGCCACCCCAAGCATCCACGTCATATCCCTGCCTATGGTTTGAACTCAGAAGGAAATGTTAGTCTGCGAAGTTCTCACACTGATTTCCAGGAACTGCAAGGAACGTTAAGAACCACCACGTTAAGTGTTGTTTCTTTTTCTCATGGCTACACTGCTGATCCACTGGTACTAACTTCAAAAACTAAGCAAGAGGACAGGACAAGTAGAAATTAAGACGTCTGGAACCCACCGGTGCTATGATCCACCACGAGAACACACTAGAACCAATTTTGCTTTAATGAATTTTGATTTTCGATGCAAAGTTAAAGCTTGCTCTAATATCTTGAGAAGTGACCATGGCTTGAGTTATGCTGGAATTCTGACTCAGAACATGGCAGGAACCTAAATACTCTAAAGTATCCTACAGATCTTTACTGGTTGGAGAGGGTACACGAAATTTCAGTGAAAAAGCACCAGAGAAGTGCTGGTTTCCAAGAATGAACCAAAAAATAACTGCAAGGTCCTTACGATCTAAATCTAGTCTCCAGAGCAAAGGCCACAGCAGAAATGTTCTATTCAGCGTAAGAACTTTGGAACTTGTTCAACGAAAAGAAAAAACAACAACAACATGGCTGACATTTTTTTCCCACTGAACTATTTCTTCCTTCTTAAACAGGAATACGAGTTTCCATGATTTGGAAACACCAGTGAACTGTGCCTCCCTACAGCAATAAACAGGTAAACCAACACAATAGTCTAAGCATCAGTCTCTGGAAGCATAAAAAGCAAGGAAGTGGGGAGCGAAACAAGTAAACAGGAAAACACCGCACTGCTGATGGAGTTATGTTCATTTGCAGCAAAGGTCATCCCTGAACTCAAGTAAATTTGGTGCATATTTAGTTCAGTGCAACATTGGATGGCAGGTTGTCACCTCAACCGATCTGAAGGCTTCATTAGTGTTGCAAGGTTTGTAGGACTGCAAGGTTTGTAGGACCTCGTCGTAGCTCAGGCAAGAAAGAAAATCAACAATGAAGTTGCAGTAGGGCAGCTATTGGTGTATATTCCTTCCCAGTAGCAATACCTCTCCTTGCTCCTTCACCATCCTTAGAGATGTCCAAAGGGGTTAATTTAACTTGTGCCCACTCACGATAGGAGTGTATGTCTGGGTACCATGCAGAGCTTGCTTCACCTTGGGCTCTAAACGCCTCTAACCTTGCGGCTCCTTTGCTGTTGAGGGAACCTGCTTGTACAGTAGAACAGCTTAGAGATCAGTGAGGTGGTGCCCTCCCAAATCCATTGTACCTGAGGAGGCCACTGCCTTTGTGGGAGTTGCAAACCAAACAGAACTTGCTAGACCTGAGCTACACACAACACAACCCAAAACTGGGTTCCAGCTCTGCCCTTGCACCTTATGACAGTCACCTACCATAGCTTTGAAGATGTTCATCTTTTCTATGCTGTACAATCAAACCATGTTTTAACCATGTAGGTCCCCACACAGCTGGAATGACAAAGCAGGTGGCACCTCCTTGAGCACCAGCCACGATTTTCTCAAACACTCTTGCAGCAGGAGCAATGTGGATTAATTAACCTAGGCTCCAAGGGAGAACCTGGCACCTTCAAAGTTCTTCTCCAGCCTCCATTTTCCCTCTGTTCCAAATGGGAAGCTCCACTCCCGTTTCACCTTACACACTCTGCTTAGACACGGCTCTGCATAACACAAATGTGTTTCTATAATCCCTCTCTCTCCGTTTTACTACTTCTTTCCCCATTTCTCTGTAGACATGCTAGAAGATAACAGCTCCATTGTTACGTGACAGATTTTCTATTTACCTCTCGTTTCCAACAATGAAAACATCTTTTTCCCCAATTATTTTTTTTATTTTAAAGAAAACATGTAGTTCATTTTAAACTAAGAGGAAACCCACCATGAAGACAACACTGAAGTGAAAATCCTACCGTACATACTGGCCTGCATGATTGCAGGTGGTTGCAAGCTGCATTTCAGAAATTCTATTCCACCTGCCAGCAAGTTCTTAAGCAGAAATATTTTCTTCTAAAGAAGCCATATAAAGACTCCCTGAATAAATAAGAACGCTGCTGCCCAGATTCCCAAGCTGGTTCAGGACACACGTGGCACTCCAGCAGAGTTTTCTGCTTGTTTCAAGGGCAGGAAGATTATCCCCATTGAACGTAGCTTGGGAGAGTGGACACTGCTCAGTTCAGCTCCAAAGTGCTGTGGAAACATCTGAGGATGACAGACTAGGCAAAGAATTCCTCTGTGCACAGACACGTACAGCTTAACTTTGTTATTATATTCGCATGACGTGTGTTAAGATGCAGCACACAAGATGACCCCTCGCTCCTCAAACCTGCTGAACTCCAGATTTCACTTCCAATTTTGAGACGTGCTCAGAGATGGAAGGGAAGAACTTACACTCGATGGGACACTGCCAGGCTAAACTCAGAGAATGCTTCCATGCCAAGGGAATGCCTGTTGCTGTTAGCAGGGGAGTTACTAATAAAAGTTCTAGGCTTAGAACAAGTTAGGAAGGGTTGGGACTCATTGACCACACAGATGACTTGTGATGCATGTTTTATACAGTTATTAAAAAGAATAACCCTGTTCTTTCTAATAGGTTCGCTTCTGTTGCATCCTACATCAAGAGATCTCAAACCTCCGCAGAAAACATCAAAATCTTCATTTTGCATGAGAGCGGACAGCTTGCTCAAGATGACAAATTCAGTTAGTGGTAGGAACCACCCCCACCATGGTTTTAATCCATAGGCTAACTCACTGCCTTACATCATACTGCTTCTCCAGCAGTAAGACAAACTTCAGAAAATTCAGACTTCACATTGGACGCTTCCCAAACGCAGATTCATACCCAACATCAACACAGCCAAAAATAAGCTAGAAATTTCACAGAAAAGGTCAAAATGGCATATCTAGGATTTCTGCTTCAAGGCAGGAAGCTGCCCCCGACACCCACACAAACAGCCCAGTTTGCTGGGATTTCCAACTTTGGCCCCAGCCGCAGCTTGGAAGTACAAAATTAAAAAGGAAAACCAAGGGTGAGGGGAGTGGAAGAACCCCATCGCACCATCAAAGTTCCAAAATTATTTAGATTAACTCTGTGATGGAAAAATGCAGGAAACAATTGTAGATCTTTATTTAAACCAGCTTGACCACTCTGAATGCCAAAACAAATTCACAAGAAATACTATGACAAACAGTGCTTATTCGAATGTAGCTGGGACATGCAGACACATCAACTGAATCCACAAGCATCCTCTACAGCATCAGCTCGCCACTGGCACCTTGTACCAGCTGCTTCAGGGAAAAGAAGCTCTTTAAACAGTTACTAGAGAATAATTGGATGTGGGGGTGGGTCTTCCTGGCTTTTCTCTTTTACTGTTCTCCTTCTGGAGGTCTTGGTCACGCACAGCTTTTTGAATCAGCTCTATCTATTCTTATTTTCCCTTTTTTAATCTTCCTGAACTTCAGAACTCAAACGACACTTCCAGTCAGTGAGTTCCACAGGCTAGTTTTCCAAGCCACCACAAATACTGACGACTTTTGATGTGCCACCTCATGATTTAACAAACTGCTGCTCTCCTCTATTTACATTATTTACCTAGAAACCGCAAGCAGAACCTAGATCTAGAATCAAGTAATACATGAAGCTGCTTCTCTACGTAAAATTGCTCACGATCCCCAAACCACCGCTTTTAATCCTGCCTAATATGTTGCGCTTCTGCCTTTACCCCTTTCTCCCCACATTTCCATGAAAATGTAATTTTGTCAAAGAATATCACTGAAGCTGCTAGGTTGCTCTAAGCTTTATCTCATTAATCCAGTCGGATCATATTCCTGGTGAACAGAAACTATTCCAGACACATACATGGAGTATTTGGTCACAATGAAAATGATGCACAGAGAACTTAACTTAAAAAATAAACATCAACAATTTTGTCAAGGTATAGGCCAGGTGGACTAAAACTGATCAACTCCTGGGTTGGTATTTTTGTAAAGAACCATGAAGCACATACGTCGCGGAACAGCAGACACTGACAGTGAACCACCAAAACACAAACATTTTGGCTTTGCTTTTTTAGGAAAATGAGGATTTGTTTCCTACCTGTCAATGATCACGGGGTCAGACGGAGTCTCATTTCTGTTGCCACAACTCTTCTTCTCGCAGCACCGACTAGTGAGAGAAAGAAAATCAAAATTAAAGAATTACTGGGGCAGTTGATAGCAAAGCAACCAGCTAAAAGTCTTGTCTGCAAACCCTCAGGAGTCAATACATGTCTAGAAGAGTGATGGAGACAATTCCAACCAGGCTTTCCAGAAGGGAGAAGAACTCAGGGAATTGGGGACTCGAGTCCTGGCCAATTCCAGCTGGAGTTTAGCACTTGACTCCCCATAGTCTTTTTTTGACATTCCCAATAAAAAAAAAGAACAGCAATATGGTCACACGTTAGACTAAGATGCTATTTATAAAGATTAACAGATGTCATGATGACATTACAGGCATGAGTATCATGTGTTATGTACGGTTAAAAGTCCATCAAAAGAAGGTGTTAGAACTCACTGTAAGCAACCTCATGATTTGTTAAATCCTAATAACTGCTTTGTTCATTATTAAATGTTCATACACCCACAGAAAACTTCATCACCAAAGAACAGAAACCAAACACACTCAGACCTTAAGGACCTGAAGAGATGTTTTAAGGTGGGCATTTCATCTGTAAATCCCTTTGCAACTGTTTCAGCAACGATAAACCCTGAAGTCCTTACGTTGAAGCATGTATTTCTATACCTTTTATCCTGTGTGACCACCAACAGGATCGTATAGAGAGTAGAACTCCTCTGATGAGATCACAACGAGCAATGTATTTGTCTGACTTGGTAGGAGAGTGTAAGGTGATGCTGTGGTCCTCAGGAGCAGAGGGATGACCGTGGTACGGGCACGGGCGTGTGTGTGTGCGCGCCCGTGTGCAGATGTGCACACGCGTACACAGATGTGTCAGAAGATGGTACAGAAGAATACAAGCCTACACTCAGAAACTACTTGATGTTCTTCCCTCCCAGTGGATTAAGTTTTTCAGGAAATAATTCCTTTTCCCATTTTTAATAATAGTGAATATAAACAATTAAAAAGAAAAAAATCAAGAGACAGGTCGGTGTTTGTTTTCCACTGATACACCCAGTGATATGGGTGGTGCTCCCTGCACATACAGCAGCTGAGTCCTTTAAAACCAGTCCTGAAATTCTGCATTTTAAGTATTTGTAGCAACACAGAAGCCTGGGAGAAGACTTAAGTTGTTTTGATACTCAGACACCTTGTCCCAACCAAACCTAGTATGTGAGAGGGAGGGTGAAGGCATCAAAACTTTAACTAGACTGTATCAAAAGTCCCATATGCCTCGAAAGTCACCAGATCAGATTCTGCCTTAAGTTAAGCAAATGCTTTTCCAAATTACGGTTTTCACATTTAGCTGAGGTTGTTCAAATTCACACATATGGATTCGAGAAATAGTTTCAGTTTTTGTACACTAGTATAATAGGTGCTGAATACGATTGCAAAATTCTCAGGTCAGTCTGAATCTCACAGTTTTCCAACTAAGGAGCAATTCAAAGCAGAGGAATTAAAAAATAATAATAAAAAAATTAAATGTAATCCTTGAATTCACTAGAGGCAGTATAAAATGTGAAAGAGTCGCTTTTTTTCTTGAAATTACCGGTATTTAATTACAAATATCTAAAATAAGCACTCGGACAAATGCCCTCTTTTCAGATATTAAAAATTTCAAGTGGATGCATTTCCTCCTTAAGTTACAGCGTGTGCCAGGAACTTCCCGTCTGCAAGTCGAAATTGCCCAGCGAGATGAGATACAACTCGTAGATCTATTTGAATAGCAGCTCTAACTGTTCCAACATTTCTACATTCCCTTTGCCTCAAACCTGCACTTATTCATCGATGCTAGTCCTTTTAAAATAAAAGGATACACTAAATATTTAAAAATCCCTGGGGCAGACCCTCTAGCTGCTGTAAATTGTCATAGCTCCATCGACTTCAGTGGAGCTCTGGTAATTCACACAGGCTGAGAATATCCCTCTTCCTCCTTCTCCCAACTTTAAGCGCATCTTTTATGCATTTTGCTGCCTAATGATTGTTTATGAAGAATTGCATTTTTTGGTACTAAAAGCCAAGATGGGAGATGTTTTCCAAAGGAAGAAAAATAACCCCCCCAAAAAGCAGAAAACCCTCACTCAGAAGGACATAAATTTGGCACGTGCTTCTGACATGTCCAATGCAACAATGCATTGGAAATAACTCCAGGAATAAATGCCTTTATTTTTTACGCGCTGCTATAATAAAACAACAAAAAAAAAGGAGCTCAGTTCTAAAAATATTTCTGTAGCATTTTGTTTCATTTTCTTTTTACAGCTAGCTGGAACAGAAGTCGTTGCCTCTCTTCGCAATAAGACTGAACGAGATATGTTTTAGTCGCGTAACTTACACAGATGGTCACTTAAAAGTATTTCTGATTGCACAACACCCCAGCAACGCTCAAGCAGGATACACCAACAGCATCTCCACAGCTCAGCAGCTCATATACTCTTCGCAGAGAGGTTGGCATTTCTTGGCATGGTGTTTTAGGATGAATTATCGAGATTAGAGTACAATGTGGCCGCGTCCTGAAGTAAGCACATCTTGTCGAATTTTCGTTTGCACAGTTATCGCAGTTAGGAACCTTAGATTTGTAACACTTAAAAATGTTCCTTCTAAAACTGTGGCTTACAGCTAAAGTTCTCCAAACAGTTTACAAATATCTACATTCTTCTTGCACTTGAGTAACAGATTTCTGGAGTGCTAGATTTTTTCCCCTTTGACCGTAATACTTTGAGCCCAAACACATACGCAAAAATGTCTTGATTAGGGAAAGCAGTCACTCACTTCCAGTGAATGACTTCCAGCTCACACATAAATCAGAGAGCTTTTAAAGACTGGGGATGTTTCAGTCCAGCATTTTCACAAAAGTACCTCTCAAATCTCTCAATCTCTCTTTCCAAGAATTTCACCATAGTATCCAAGCACAAATGTTTCCACCATTGTTTGTTTGGTTGTTGTTTTTTTTTTCCACAAGTGCTGTCTGTAACAGAATTGACTTGTTCCAATTTAAGCCAATGACAAAAAACCCAGACTCTGGCAGTCTAGGATCAAGCCTACAATACTCTCTTAAAGCAAATTATTGGCACGACTTCAGCAATCTTGACACTTCTGCTACAACAATGTGCTAGGGACATACCTTCAGAGGTGCTCATTTGCTTAAACCAAGAACATCAAGGCCAAAGACTTCTATTTTCTACACCTTTTCTTCTTTCCCTCTAACTAGATCTCCATGGGAAAAAAAACAATGGTTCCCATTATTATGAACAGCCCTGAAAAAACCTCAAACCAAACACACAAACCCAAAAGCCACGACGGTCAACACTAGACCCACAAGCTGCATCCTGCAGAAGGCTCATGCCAAAGGCAAACTTGCATCCTTTCCCTCCTCACACTTGACTAAAATGGTTTTAAAATTCAGCCCTCAACATCCCTCCCCACACCCCCCATCCAAAAAAAAAAAAAAAAAATCTGTCTCTAATTTCAAACTCAAATAAGCTCACAGCATGGTGGCCTTTGTTTTGTTTTCTTCTCCCCAACTCCTCCCTGCAATTGCATAACAAAAGTGTCTAAATTCACACCATCTGGCCGATAAAGACACAGGCCCCAGTGGCCGCCTGGCCCAGCTGATTAGAGCTCCCGTCTAGTCTGAGCCTTGTGGCGAAAGTCACAGCTGTGGGGCTTGCTCGCACTCAATACAACTCTGTTATTAGCCAGCTGTAGGCCCTGAGACTACTTCTGTTCAAATTATAATACCTTTTAACCCTCTGAGCATTGAGGGCATAGGGGGTTGCTGGCAGCAGCATAACAACTAGTTTCCTCTTAGTCAATAATTGGAAGAAAAAGGAGAAGAGGGGGGAAAAAAAAAAGTTATTTGGGGAGAGGAGACTGTTTACCTTGATTTCCAGCCGTTGAGGGGAAAGTGTGTGTTTAAGATAGACCCGCCTAATAGGAAGAGTTCCCATTAGGCCGTAATAACCCCAATGAAAAAATTTCAGATCTGCAAATAAATAAATAGAGCCTCGTACTGCAAGCACTAATTATTGAGAGTTTAACTTGCAATTGGTATGACAGATTGGTGTAGCCGTATCAATATTTAGACAACTTTCCTGCTAAGCATGCATCTGTCACAGTCTGGGAGGAAGATGCGGAGTTTCGGATGCACTTGGCTCTGTACGGGAAGAATATCTGCATCTGTGATTACGTACAAAAAAAATACCAAGACAAAAGCCTACCTTCAGCTAGCGGGGCTTGGAAAAGGAGAAGCAGGAAGACAGGCAGACCCTTCTTTTTAAAAACAGTAGGCATCAATTTGGACAGCAGAGCGGGTACAGTGCATTAAATTTTTATCTACTGTTACTAATGCAAACTAAACTAGGGGCTTTAAAAATTGATGCTGCCACTTAAGCGGCACACAATGAGGAAGATTTGATTATTGTACTTAAAAGAAATAAAATAAAATGTCAAGTTTAACTAGAGCTGGATCCATTCCCTTGGCATTATTCAAAGTGAGATGTGTAATGCCTCTTCAGAGCACGCAGCATCCTCTTCAGAGATACTTTAGGAAAACACGACATTTAAAATCAAATGTCTTGATTAGGTTACAGAGCGCTCTTGATATTGTTCACTAAGCTGTGTTCTACACGGAGAGGATGTCCCCGAGTTGTAATTCTTCCTTGGCTAATCTATCAAGCAGGAGCGTTCAGTATAATCAGAATAATGGTTTACATTTGTAGAACACTACCTTAAATCAAGCACGGAATGTTTATAGGCACCAGTGGAGGCCGGGTATATAACAGCTGAACAGAGCATTTCATACTATCAAGGCATGGAGAGGAAGCAGGGGAAAAAAAGCCGAATTAATTTTATTTTAAGGTAGGACATTTGGACGGGAAGGTGCTGGGGTTTGCTGAAGTATTTTAACTTCTAAACCAGAACCGCACGCGATACAGGAAGAGCAGAGAAAGATGCAGTGCTAACTGCTATTTCGTTATCACAAACCAGGACCCGAGTGCAGAGCAATTCAGAGATTTTTCTCCTCTCATGTTCACGTATTTGTCGCGAAGGCTTTGCGCTATAGGAGCATCATATGGACACAGGTTCGAGGTGGGCCAGAAAGGGACACAGACACCTTTGATCTTTGCTACCGCACCTACGGTCTCCACAAAGCGCAGCCGTGTTTGTCTACACACGTGAACGCTGCTCAAGAGTAACAATGCTCATTTTCTTAATTAGCGAGAGCAAAGCATAACGAGTAAACACTGGACATTTACTTTATTCTTATTATATTTCAAACGTCATAGAATAGTTGACCTAAGTACCAAGAGTTTCCCTCGACAAGAAGTCTACGTCTGTCCAAATAAACTGCTCTTACTACTATAGTAAATTAAAAGGCTACTTTAAAAAAAAAAAATCAAGTAGCAAACTGCAACATTAAAAGAAGCAATGTTCAGTCCAACGGCTTAACTCCCTCCCACTAATACAATAAATCACAAATGGTGTTTATTAAAGGTCAAGATTGGTTTTGCCTTTCATTTTCTGAAAGAACATTCTATGCGCAATTTAACACATTTTAATATAAGAACATTGACTGTTTGCATTGTTATACGTATTGAAAAAAATTTAATTACGTGAGAACAGGAAAAGTAATAAGTTACCATGGAAGCACGATGTACATACATAAGGTACATGTAACTTCAGACTTATACAAATGTTATTAAAAACATCCTCAACTCATTTTACCTTCCAGTTTATAACTTTACACGCTAAGAAACAGTGTCTTTTTTAATTAAAAGATGGAAGTCTTCCAAATATCACTTACACAATACAGAAAAAAAGGATTTCTGGTTTGGCTTGAGGAGTTTTTTTGGTTGGGGTAGAGCAAAGCAAAATTAAAGAACATTAACGACGGTGATTTAATTAAGAAAATTAAAATATTTCACCAGAGAAAGTGACAAGAAGAATGGCTTTTAGTTTCCAGGTAAACATCTGGGAGTTAAACTACTCCTCCTCAGAAGGTGAACAGGAATTTTGTAGGAAATAAGCATATGAAAAGTCTCAATTTATACAACACATACAAAGGCCTAGTTTAAACAAAAACAGCACAGCTCAGACTGTGAACCTGGGTTTGCTAAATCTCTTGCAGAAAAAAAAAAATACAAAAAACTCCAAATATCTATACTGAACCCAAACCAAATATTATCCACATGTAAAAAGAACGTCTTTCTGTGCAAAGAATTGCTCTGACTCAGCAACAAAACAAACAAATAAAAGAAATATTAAAAAAAAATAAAAACCAACTCTTCCCACCTACTACTTCATCAAAAAGGCCCTTTTGGCATCTGTGGAAACGAACACCAAACGCCATGCTGTTAATAAAGTCATCTTACCTGCACATGACTTCATGGGTAAGCAAAACCCTGCACATTTCGGGATTCTTGTTCTGTCCTTCGTAAGTTATGGGCTACAAAAATTAAGACAAGGAGTAAGCCAGCAGTGTCAAGGGATCCTTGCTTGTCATAACATTCCGATCTGAGGTGGAGGCTTTTTACCCTCACTCTATTACAAATCAATACCTTCCCCCATAGCCTTTAGGAGCAGGGAAAGCAGCTTATCTATAAATATTGATTTAAAAAAGCGGATAAAAACCTATAGAGGAATAAAAAGAGACCAAACCGAACCAGAGGAGAAAAAACATGCAGGGCAACATTAAGTAAAAAAAAAGAAGGCTGAGGCAGGCCAGGATAGCACGGCATGTGTTAGCTGTGCTCACCTGCTTCGTGACCGAATCGATGAGTCTAACGTACAGATCCTGTTCAGTCCTGACACCTAGAGCGAGAGAGAGCAGAAATAAATAACGCCGTCGCACACACCTTGCCCTAAACCACAACAAAACCTTTTCGTTTCATCCGGTGCCTTATTCAGCATCCTTGAAACACCCTTTGGTTTTCTTTCCTCCGGCGTGTTTCTTGAGCTGAACCAGGTAAACTTCAGAGCCCATCTCTCTGCCGAGGGGGCTTCACGCGAGGGGATTTCTAGAAATCACCGTGGCAGCACTGACAAACCTGGCCTCACTGCTGAGCCTGCAGAAGGTGGCTGGAAAGGGGACTCACCGTTGCTGTAAAGGAGCTGGAGTTTGTAATGCGTGCCGTTGTTCGTCTTTTCGTTGCCTTGCTCCTAAAAAAGAATATGGGGGGGAAAAAAAAAAATTAAATTAAAATTCTTCCAGAACTTACACTTGGCACATTTAAAATGCAAAAGCTGATAATCATGATGGAAGTGACAACAACGTTCATTAAAATTCTGAGAGGTGAATCCAATGATGGGGATATATTAACCTTCCGAATGACCCAGGACAAACTACAAAATACTGCTGACATCTTTTCCTGTAGGAGTTCAAGAAGTTCCGTTCCTCTCTTATTTGCTATGATGCTCTCAACTTTTTTCCAAGGCAATAGGGCTTAGATGAATTTGTACATTTCAAGTCAGATAATATAAAGCAGATTGATAGTGGGAAAGCTCAGTGGGTTTTGCTTTTAACGTGCTCATTACTTTGTGTTGAGTCATTATTGATATTTAGTTCCTGAAGGTCGTGTTACAGGGATGTTTCTTGGATGGTTTTTTTAACTGTAATTTCCTAGAAGATCATTATTTATGAGTATCCTTCATAATTTAAAAAAAAAAAAAAAATCTTATCCGTGACTAAGAAAATAATTGTAAAAGCCTAATGTGAAGTGGTCAACACATAGATTTAAGATCCAAAAGGAAATACTTTTGAAGTCCTGCTATTGAATTTGGAGTCTTAAGAAATACATATAACGAAGCTCAACAGATAATGTAACACGCTACAGGTCAGATTCCTCTTCGTTAGGGCACTAATAAAACTTGGCAGATCCGGTAGGTACCAAAAAAAAAAAAAAAAAAGAAAATAAATTTTAAAAGGCACGTTTGTCCCCCATGAAATTTTTAACGTTATTTTTAATGGATGTACGAAATTCCCATTATATTCCCGATACAGCAGAGGTTTGCAAACCTTTTTAACTACAGCAGCACACGGAGGGCAGCAGCTCTACCAAAGCACCTGAACCCTTGACCAAGAGCTGTTGGGGTTTTTTTTATTTTTTTGTTAGGGGGCAACAGGTATTAAAAGCGAGCAGCTCAACGGGGGAGAAGAAAGGATCAAATCTGGAGAGGAAAAGAGGAAGAAGAAAGATAACAAGCCTTACTTTATCATTTTCTACAAAGTCCACAAAAGCTGTCCTCTCTATTTCCACGGGCTGCCCCTGTCTGTCGTAGAGAGCCAGAACAAAGTGAAAGAAATTGGATTTCCTCAAGTTGGAGGGTGGCTGCTTTTCAAAGTGAGCTCTGGACAAAGCTACTCCGCTGTGGAGGAAACATACGGGATGGGGTGTGGGGGGGAGAGACAAAGACATTACCAGTTGTGCAGCAGTAACGGCAAAACAACAACAGAAAAGGCAGAACACGGTCAGAGAAAAGCCGGGAATCCCTTATCCGAGTGCCACGGGAGGTTGGGGACGGTCCCTTTGCCAGCCCCGCTGCCCAGCCCGGCGCGTCCCCCGCAGCCGCGGGCGCGCACGGCGCCTCCGCTCCCGGTGCGGGGATGCGGGGATGCGGGGGCGGCCGGAGCCGGGGAGAAGGGGCCGTGCCCGCCTCTGGAGCTGTCCCTGTGCCGTCTGGAGCTGTCACCGTGCCGCCGGGGCCGGCCTGGCCCCGCTGGCTGAGGAGTTGTTTCTCACACAGCTGAACTGGCGGAGCCCGAGCGTGAAGAGAGGGGTTGTTGCTGACTGCAGGAAGGGTTTTTACTTCCTCCTCTGCCTATTTTCTTGTTGCCTGTCACACCTTTCTGGAACGCAAGGCGCAGGGTGGGAAGCAGGGAGCCTGGAAGCGCTACCTGTACATCCCAGCCACCTTCCCTTTTCCTGTAGGAGAAGACCTGAAAACATTTCCTACAAGGGAGCTGGCAACTGGAGGGCACCTGCGTTTTGGGAAAAGGACCTTTCCACTTCCACTTTCCTCAGCAGTGAAGTTTGTCCACGGTGTCTTTGGTCCCTGACCTAGCTGAGCCGATGCCTTGGTCTCCAATCTCTGATTTAAATGGGAAGGATTTCGACTCCAGTTAATCAGCCCTTGCCCAAACCTTGTCCCTGACTGCAAGAAAACACCGTGAGGTTTTCTCACACGTTTCCCGGCTTGGAAAGATTCAAACACTTTTGGGTTTTCACAGCTATCTCTGTCTGCAGCTACCTTGCGTGGTGAAAGCGGCTGCAGCTCCCTAACGCCGGCCTCTACCTACTGCAAAGAAAATAGATGCACATGAGCACCCCCAGGTTACCCAACAGACAGACTAAGTCTCTCTGCCGGACACGTTCGGAGTCAGAACATCCTCGTTTTTCAGTCCCCAAAATAGCTCCGCCGCACTGGCAAAAGTATTTGACTCTTTCGGAGAACTACAGATGTTTCCTTGTGTTTTCCGCTGCCAGACAGGTACAGCGGGAACTCACCGCATCCGCCACAACTGCACCTACTTCGGGGCTTCCTCTCGTTCTGCTTTAAGAACTGGGATTTCTTGGTTTGTTACAGATCTCTGGAAAAAAGCCCCGGCGATGCCAGCACCCAGCACGCTGCGAGGGCATCTCACCCGCTCCCGGGAATTAAAGGCTTCTTAGGAGCCCTTTCCTTTTACTTTCGGTTTTTCCCAGGAATAAACTTCTTCTCCCTCCACTCCCACCCCCCCGCCGCCTCCCCCCGAGCCTCGTATTTATTAAACCGTCTATCGACATTCATAAAACTCTGATAACTCCTCCCATAAACTTGGAAAACCTTGCTCAGGCCGTGGGTGGGGGCACGGATGTGCTATTTCTATAAGGTCCTTGTTTCTCCTGAAGTCCCATCTGCTGTTCCATACCCTTCACCTTGTCTCCATGCTAAATAAAACCCCAACTTATTCCCGGGACCAATTTAGCCTTCCCGGACAGTACTTTAAGTATCCAAAGAATGAAGAGGAAAAAAAAAAAAACCCCAAACCCACAAAAAAACCCCAACCAAACCTAAAAGGGGTTTTCATGCCCTAACGGGAAGAGATGGGAATAAGGGTCCTGTGGCGACTTGGCTCGGAAGAGAACATAAAAGGCGAGGGGGGACCTAATCCTCCGACACCAGAGCAAACCGAGGAGGCGAGCCGCAGCCGGGGGTGCCGGCCGGCAGCTCAGCCCAGCAGAGCTCAGCTTGGCAGAGCTCAGCCTAGCAGAGCCCAGCTTGGCAGAGCTCAGCCCAGCAGAGCCCAGCTTAGCAGAGCTCAGCCCAGCAGAGCCCAGCTTAGCAGAGCTCAGCCCAGCAGAGCTCAGCTTAGCAGAGCTCAGCCCAGCAGAGCTCAGCTTAGCAGAGCTCAGCCCAGCAGAGCTCTGTCCCACGCTCGGGCAGGTGCCGCGGATGTCTCAGCCATCTGATCCCCGCACTGGATTTTAGGGCTCCTGATGCTCTCGGGTTTTGGAGCGCTTCTCCCTGGCTCTAGCTGTTACTACCTTGAATTTTCACTGACTAGAGGAGACCGGGAGGAGGACAGAAAGGGGGAAAATAAACGTAATATCAAATGCAAACAACAGCAGGGAGGAAAGAAAAGGTTTTCTTAAAGGAAAAAAAAAAAAAAAGCTGGGGGAAAGTGGGGGAGAAATAGTCACCGTTACCTTTGTGCTGCTACGTTTGCATCCACAACCCCAACGTTCCTGACCCAGGACCTGACGGAATCCATTTCAGAACCTAGAGATTTATCTTTCAGAATTGGTCCTCTTCCTAAAGTATCTTGAATCCCAAACATTTAAAAAGTCTGTTCCAACTAGCAACAGTTTCCTTTTGGGAGATAAGGGAGGAGAAAAGGGGAAAAAAAAAAGGAAAAAGAAAAAAAGACGCAGCCTTTGAAAATGACACACACAAATCCCAGGAAAGTGGAGAAGTTCAGCTTTAAAACCAACTTCTTCTGCTTTTAAACGCTACGTGTTTTTAATGCCTTCAAACAGGGGGGAGGAAGAAGAAGAAGAAGAAAAAGTTTCTCCTCTTGCAAAGTCAAAGTGACGCGGATTCAGTCTCGCCTGGTATCATCATCCTTCAGCCGCGGGAGAGGAAACTGCATCCAGAAACTGATGGCTGTGAACAAGGATCACCTGTTTCTCAACAGACACGGGGAGGAAGGATTGATTGCTGCCTGATCCAGGGGGGAGACAAGTATAAAAAAAAAAAAAAAAGGAAAAAAAAAAAAAAAAAGGAGCGGGATAAATTGTAGGAGAAGTGGAGCGACGGAGCCGAGGAGCCCGGGAAGCGCCGGTCACCATGAATGGGGCACGGCCGTGGGAGCCACATCCCGGAGGGGGCGGAGCCTGCTCCCAAATAAGGCGCTCATATTTGCATACCCGCTTCTGATTGGACAGCCGCGGGCCGTCCCCTCGCTCCTGGCTCCAGTCACCCGCCGAGAGGGGCGTGGCTTCGACGGAGGGGGCGTGGCCAGGGGCGTGGCCAGCCCCCGGCGGTCGCCCCGCTCCGCGCCGCGCTCGCCACCGGCACCGGCACCGGCAGCGGCACCGGCAGCGGCAGCGGCAGCCCGGGCCCGCAGACTCCTCCTTGCCTGTCACAGCCCCGCAGCGAGCGCTCCTGCCGAAGCACCGCTGTGGAAGCGTGTCCCGGACCGGGATAACCGCCGGTGGCGCGGGTGGTCAGCTGGGCTGCTTTCGGCCGCGGTGTTTTAAAAAAAAAAAGAAGGAAAAAAGAAAAATAAAATTTTTAAAAGTGCTCCGAGGGAACGAAGTGAGGCGCGGCCGCAGCGTCAGCGGGGACGGTTTGTGTGTGCAGGGACCGCCCGCACCGGAGAGCCCCCCAACTTCTCACCACACGCGAGTTCTCACTCCCCTTAAAACTTTTCCAAAGAGGCAAAATTCCTCTCTGGAGGAAGCTGCAGCTCTCCCCAGCCCGGCCCGCTGTGCACCACGACGGTACCTGCGTCTGCATTTATTTTAATTCTTTTTTTTTTTTTTTTTTTCCCTCCTCCAAACCGCTCTGCCTGGGTGAGATTTTCCTCCCCGGCCCTTTTGTATTCTGATCCGCGCATAGATCAGCCTCGGAAATCTATATAACCCCAACGCGAAAACAGATTTCAAGACAATGAATGCAAATCTGTGCTCAGAGACCATCTGCCAGATGAGGGAATCAGATGTTCGGTAGTTAAAGGGACAGCGCAAGGATTTCCTTGACTCATTATGTGCAGCTCCTCTCTTTAACCTGCTTTATTATGGGTTTGTGGCTTTTTTTTTTTTTTAAACGGGGTAGAACTACGCTTTCCATTTCAGAATAAATCCCAACCCCTTCCACCCCGCGCTCAGACGCGTTTCAAAAAGCCACGATTCTGTTCAATACCGCGTTATTTTAATGGAGTTTCATATAGTTCTCTCCAAAAATTTCGCAAATTAAAACCTTCCTATAAAAAAAAAACCAAACAACTTTCATTAAAGTTCATTTAGGCACGACTTAATTCAGGCACGACTAAGGGCAAAGCCGGGAATCATTCTGCCTACAGAAGTGACAGACACGGTACGGGATGAGCTAACACACCTCACACGAGCTTTGTGGGGGAAATTTCCCGTGTTAACCCCCCTATATGCGGGAAGTGATTTTGCCAGGTTAGCCAAAGGCGAGGCTGGCTTTATTTTAGCGTTCGAGAAAAGCAACAGCGGTTTGATGGCATTGCAGAGCCGAGGCCAACCATTCTAG